>CAKNXH010002371.1:415822-442112 GCA_932178445.1 Andricus quercusramuli | reverse complement strand
AAGTTTTACAATTAGAAAAGCTGTAATTTGGAAAATTTACATTCAAAATTTCTTCGATTTGGAAGATTTAGAATTAAAAACTTGACTTTTGACCTTAAAAATCATAAAAATCTAAGATTTTGTGTTTATTATATTTGTATTTATTGAAAACTACGTCATTTTAAACTGTAGACATGAATTTAAAAATTGAAGGATCTTTAATTGCAAATACTCAAGATAGACTTAGACCTATTACGAAAAGGTGTTCAGAATTTGTTTATTTTAAACTATAAACATACAAAACTAAATAAGTTGGCGAATTTCCATTTGTAATGATCTTAATTTTTACTTTGGTTCTAATTCTTGCTGGGATAAAATCTTAGATTTAATTGAAGATTACAGATGTAATTAATGATATTTTACAGTCTTTAAATTGAATCATATATTTAAATTTGATAATTAGACAATTGAAGTAAAAAACATAGCAAAGTTACAAATAAAATGATTAAATACTTCATTAAAGATTGATTCAAATATCCTCTATTTTACCAAAAATCAAAGTCACCCTTTCGCCTAATCTAGAATCGATCAATAAAAGAGAAACTTTTCCAGTATTTTGGGGAAACTGCTCACAATCCTGAGACGAATCAGAGGCCACGACTACGATCGCCAGAGAGGCTCACGCAGAAACAGAAAAGAGCGATCGGCATGATTCCTGCGAATACGGCTAGAGCGAGGCAGTCATGGATCTGCTCGCCTCCTGGCTCTGAAAACCAGGGTACCGTCTCTCACTATGGCCTTCGCAATGATTCCCTTTCCGCCTCAGATGATCAAACACTCGCCAATGAATCCTCCGCATCGGCTCCTGCTATTCTGCAGAGAAAACCATTGGATGATAGAACGCAGAGGAGAACCTCACCACCGTCTATCATCAACCAAAAGGAAGCTCTGGATCCGGCGTTGCGATCCAACAGAACCTCTCACGAGACTCAAAGGTAAATTAATTAAATTAAGCACTCTCATTACTATAATGAAAGAAGAAAAGAGCTCTCTCGTTTCGACTTTTTCCAGACTGTAAAATAGTCTTCTTGTTCTTTTCATTTTCCCATTCTTCATTCTCATTCCAGGGATCGTAGTCCGACCCCCTTTTCACCCAATCCCCTTCCTCTCCCTCAAATTTCAAAAATATGTTGAAAATTCTGTTTGAAAAATCCCCTAAAACAACTAGAATCGAGAATTTTGTCCCAATTTTCCCCTTTTTCTCATTTTTTATAAGGTTTCGATTCATTTTTCTACTGGTTCAATCGAGAAACTAAAACTCGAATGATAAATCATTTCTGTAGTTGCAAATCAAAAACATCTTTATAGTCCAAAATGCTCTGAAAACAGGGAATATAGGGAAATTTTTCACGAACATAGGTGTATAAATTATTTGAACTAAAACAGATGTAAGAACTAATATTTTTGGTATGAAATGGAAGCTTCTAATGTGTTTCCTAAGTTCATCCTCAAAAGACAACTTTTCAACCAAATTGTTGAGTTTTTAAGCCAAAATACGAATTTTCTATAAGACAGTTTTATTTTCAACTCGAATTTGTGAATTTACAACAAAAGAGATAATTTGCAATCAAATAGTGAATGAATTTTTAACAAAATAGTTAAATTTCCAACCAAAAAGCTGAATTGTTAACGAAATCGTTCAATTTTAAACCAAAAAATATAACTTCTTAACGAAAAATGTAATATAATCAATAAAAAAGATGAATTTTCATCAAAATAGTTGATTTTTTTACCAAAAAATAATTTTCAGTCAAGGAAAAAAAAATTTCAACCAAATTGTTGCATTTTCAAGTCAGAAAGATGAATTTTCTACAAAACAGTTAAATTTTTAACCCAAAACTATGCATTTTCAACAAAAAAGTTAATTTTTAACAAAATATTTGATATTTCTATCAAAATGTTGAATTTTTAATTTAAAAAGAAGAATTTTCTTTCAGCCAGTTAAATTTTCAACCCAAAAATATAAATTTTCCACAAAAACTTAATTGGCTACCCAATAGTTGAATTTTCAATCTAATTAGATAAATTTAAACAACAAAAAAAGTGTAATTTTCAATCAAATCGAATTTTCCTCCAAAATATTGAAATTTTTAATCCAAGAAGACGAATTTTCGACCAGAAAAATGTTTAACAATATTTTTGAATTTTTAACAAAATAATTAACTTTTCAACCAAAAAATAAAATTTTAAGCCAAAAAAGATAAGTTCTCAACGAAAAATGTAATAGTTGGTATTTCAACAAAAAGAGATTTTGATTTCAAATCAGAACCGATTTGTGCAAAAAAAAAACAATCTTTCAGATCCTTAACCAAAACAGATAAATTTTCAAACAAACAGTTGCATTTCTAACCGAAAATATTGCACCAAGAGAGGTTAATTTTTAATCCAAAAAGACTATTTTTCAGTCAAGAAAGAAAAAAAATTCAACAAAATTGTTGCATTTTCAAGCTAAAAAGGCGAATTTTCTACAAAACTAGTTGATGTTTCACCTAAAAGAGATTTTGTTTTCAAGTCAGCAGGGTTGAATTCAATAATAAAATAGAATTTCCAACAAAGTACTTGAACCCTGAACCAGAAAAAATTAATTTTCAACCAAAAAGAATAAGTTTTCAAAACAGGTTGTCGAATTTTCTACAAATACTTAACTATTCAACAAAATTTTTATTTCATTTTTATTTTCAACCAAAAAATATGAATTCTTAACTGCAGATGTAATAATTGATGTTTTAACCAAAAAATATTTTAATGTTAAAGAAAGAACATTTGTATTCAACCGAAAAAAAAAGAATTTTTAACAAAATAATGACGAAATGGTGAATCTTCAACCAGAAAAATGAATGTGTAACAAAGTAGTTCTACTTATAACCAAGTTGTTGCATTATCAAGCAAAAAAAAATTTTATTTTAAATTAAAATTACAAAAATGAATAGAAAACTTGCTAAAGAAAGGGCGATACTGTTGGAAGGCATTTTAAATAAAAAGTGTTCAACAGTAGATCAAATCCCCTGTCAATTCCCCCTTTTCACCTGAATTTTAAATACTAAAACGCTTTGACCCCTGTTATAATGAAAATAGAAAACACCTTTTTGTTTCATCTTCCAGAATATGAAATATCCTTCTTATTTTCATGATTTTCGTTTTGGAAACAGCAAGGATATTGAAAAAGGAAAAACCTTTTGTTTCGACTACTTCAAGCTAACAAAATCTCCGTAATCTTTTCATTTTCCCCTTCTTCATTCTCATTCCTATTATTATCATATACGGATATGCAAAGACTCTATTTCTACTTGTAGGTATGATCTCTATGATAGAACACGTCCAGAATCGATCTACTCTCGAACCGGGAGCGATCGGATCTACGACAAAATTAAAGACCCGATCTACGAGAGAGTGAAGCCTGATTCTTCAACCTTCACTGAGTCCTTGGATCGGCATCGATTCCCTGTTTCTCGTGCGGAGCCTCAAGTTCCTATCTACCGTCCAGGAAGAAGAGTCGTGACTCGTCGCGCAAGTGAAGGTAGTGGACCTATAAGTGAATCCGAAATGGCAATGTTCGGAAGTGCGAATACATTCGATTCTCGGTTCAGTGTTGATTCGCGGCGAGACTCATCACCCGCGAGTAAAGACAGTAGTCTCTCCTCTTTTGACTCGAACTCCACCCTCACCGGTAACGAGGTTTTGGACAATTCTCACATCATGAACAGATTGAAAAAGAGCTTCGAGCAAAAAGAGGAATTCTTGCGGAGACCGAGTCAGCCGATCGGTTGGCTCTCAACCGAAAACCCACCGATTCCGCTTCAAACGCAGAGTGTGATTCAGAGGGAATTTTATGCAAGGCCGCAAAAGCTCCAGAGACAAGTTTGGCCTCCCAGCGAATTCCAACAGCAGCAGTTTGTTCAACAACAACAACAGTTGCAACAGCAGCAGCAATTGCAACAACAAATGCAGCATCAACAGATGCAACAGCAGTTGCCAAGGCAGCGATCCTTAGCTTATCCAGATGAGAGACTCAAACCCCTGAAACCTTCAAATCAGAATCTTCAGAGGATTCCAAACTCGACAGATTCAGATTTAGAGTATTCTAATGCTAACGTGAATTCCAATTCCAATTCTCACCGCAGGAATGAACAGATCGAAAGCAATCGGGACACTAGAGATCGTTTTTACGCGACTCCTTACGATAACAACGGATCGGCCAAGGAAAATCACATTTCAAAGAATGGCGAACAGATTAGAATGAACTCTAATACTTCTTCGAGTAGGAACAATGCCGCGAATAAAACTGCCTTTATTACCACCTTGTCGAGAATTCACGAGAATGTCACGAGTGCAGTTCAACCGGGACAGGAAGCCAGAAATGGTACCTCGTCACTCCCATCGTCTCCGGGGCTTGATAAAAAGGGAAATGATAAATTCCCTGTTCCTCCTCAAGGGTTACAAATTGTTTCCAGAAGGGCTAAGCAGTTCGAGTCGGGAAAACTTATGA
This sequence comes from Andricus quercusramuli, assembly GCA_932178445.1. Classification (NCBI taxonomy): domain Eukaryota; kingdom Metazoa; phylum Arthropoda; class Insecta; order Hymenoptera; family Cynipidae; genus Andricus; species Andricus quercusramuli. The sequence goes on along the minus strand of CAKNXH010002371.1, from coordinate 437,587 downwards.
GCGATGATGATGAGCCGACGAGCGATAGAACGAATCTTTATAAGAGTGAATTGTCGAGGTTGTCGAATAAAAGGAGTGTTCCGAATGTTGCGGTCAGGAAAAGGGAGTTTGAGTCGAAGGCTGAGTCTCAGGATCCGAGGAGATTGGCTGTCGGGAGAGAGAGCAAATCACTTGATGGAGGTAAAGAATTTTTCGTTCACTTTAAAACGATGTCGAATTTCTTCTTCTTCTTCTTGAATTGAAAACATTCATACATAAAATTTAAGATTGTCTAAAAATGAATTCATAATTCGACATCGTTTATTACTTATATGGGTGAAAATCAATAAATTGGCAATAGCATGACCCTAAAATATTATACACTTTTTTTTTTAATTACAGGGTTTTATTAAGCCTATTTTTCCCACAATGGTCTATATCCAAATTATTTTTACTTTGATCGATATCAGAGTAAATTCGATTGAATATGAGTGTCATCAGGTAGACTACCTTTTTTCAAATTGTATGGCTTTGTATCTTTTTAAAAAAAGCTTGATATCTAATGATATTTTATGAAATCCTTGAAAATTGATTAAACTACGTTGAGATCAAGCCTTTAAGAACCCTTAAAATAATTGAAATCCTTGTAAATTTAATAAAATCCATTCAAATCCTTTAAAAATACCTTGTAATCTTTTTAAATATCCTGCAACCTTATAGGGTTTATAAAGTCGTTCTATATCTTCTGAAAATTCTTCAGAATTTTTCAAAATCCCCTATAATATTTCAAATCCTTTGAAAACTTTTGAAATCCCTTGCATTTTTTAAAGCTCTTGAAAATCCTTGGAATCATTTCAAATGTCCGAAAATCTTTCGAATCCTTTGAAATCCCTTCAATTTATTGAAATCTATAGAAAATTCTTAGGAATACTTTAAAATATCCTAAAATATTTCAAATACTTTGAAATGTTTTGAAATCCCTTGCAAATTTTCAGTGCGCTTGAAAATTCCTTACAATTCTTAAAAATGTCGTAAAATCTGTAAAATCATTTGAAAATCCTTATAAATTATTGAAATCCATTGAAAATTTCTTGGAAGTGTTTTAAATATCATAAAATCTTCCGAAAACTGTTCAATCTTTGGAAAAACCTTGAAGTAATTGAAACCCTCTTCAAATCTTTAAAATCCTACGAAATCCCTCGATTTTTATGAATAAAGTCTTTGAAATCCATTAAAATATTATAAAATCCCTTAAAATATTTCAAGTCCTATGATATCCTTTGAGATCCTAGGAAATTCATTAAAATACTTTATTGAGAGCCATTACAATTCTTTATAACAATTGAAATCTACGGAATCTTATAAAGTCCCTTGAAATTCCTTAAAAATCCTCTTCAATATTTGTAAATGTTGGAAATTTTTTGAAATCCTTTTAAATCTTCTAAAATATCCTAAAATCTTATGAATCATACATGAAATCCTTCCAAATCTACCGAAAAATTTTTTAAAATGGTATGGAATTTTGGAAATCCTGTGAAATCCCCTGAAATATTTGAAATTTTTTTAAATCTTTGAAATCCTACGAAAACCCCTAATTCTTGTAAAATTCTTTAAAATTTATGGAAATATTATGAAATGTTTAGAAATAATTTAAAATATCATGAAACCTTTGAAATCCTTATAAAGTTTTGGAAATTATTTGCATTCCCATTAAATTGTTTTAAATTTCTTAAAATCCCTTGAAATCTTTGAATTAATATTAAATCCCAGTCCGCTTCTCTAAGTATTATATACAAACTAAGGGCACGAAAAAATCGACAAAATAAGAATTTTCTTCTAGTAAACTTCTTGTAATTAATATAACTAAAAAAATATGTTTTATATTTATATGAAATATTTTGTTCCGTAGAATAATTCCAACTTTTTGATTTTCGCCCATATATTATTTCAATAAAAAATTTGATTTTCCTCGATACATGTTTGAAACGACTCAAAACTTGATTCGTTTCGATTACAAAATAATTATTATCTAGGTAGTGGATTATCCGGGAACAGATCAATACCCATAGGCAGCAAGTACATCCATTGTGAACCGCCGCCTGGGTATAGGAAACACAAAGGTAGAAGCGAATCTTCCGACATCGATGCAAAATACGGACCCTTTTCCGTATCCTAATCCTAACGCATTTTTAAGTATATTTTCAAAGAATTTCTCCATTGCTGTCGTGAAAAAAAAATAGGAAAATTCCTCTCGAATCATTCTTCTTAAAAAGTAAAAAAAAACATCTTGCTTCTCTGCATGGTCCTTCTAAAATTAAAATTCCTAGTTTCACAACAATTTGGCTCCCAGCATTATTCTCTTCCTTATAAATATTAACTGTCTCTATCTTCATTTTAGTTCTTTCTTCATTGTTTTTACTTGAGAATGATGTAACTCTGTTGATCGATGTTGTCTTCGTGATTCGCTGTAAATTATGCTTGGATATACCTTAAATCTCACGATCAATTGTCGATGAGAGCAAAGACGTGAGAATACTTTTTTTCGATTAGGTGACATGTAAATACATAATATGCTAATGTAGAAGCTTTGAACAAAGTGAATTTATTTTTAGTCTCGCTTTTACAATGCACAATTTAGTAGAAATATATTACATGTTTATCACTTTTGAATCACAATATTCCCTGATCAATACAAGACGGAGAAATGGATAAGCTTTTCAAATTGTGGAAGTTTTGAAGTTGGGATTCTTGCTTATACTTAGAATTAATCAGTAGGGGAAACCTTTCTACAGTGGACAATGCAACCTACAGTGGATAATCATTAATTAGGACCACAAATAAAAGAAAAATCATTTTAATTTATGAACACATATAGTGTCTTAACTATTAGTTAAATTACATTATTTTGCATATATTAGTATTTTTAATTAATGATTATCCACTGTAGGTTGCATTATCGACTGTAGAAAGGTTTCCCCTAATTTAAAAGGTGTGAATAATTTTCTTTAATCTTCTTTAATTTTCTTCGACTCTTATCTGGTTTTCTTCGTGGTTCGCACTCTTGTGCGAATGACTGTTGCATTTGAACGATGATCTTGAAAAAAAAGCTGTGAATCTTGCCTGATCATGTCTGAAACTTTGGCCTCTTTGTTCTGAACAAAAGGAAATAATCGTCTCTTAATTCCCTACATCGACAGAACCACCCACGGAAATGGAACCTGTACGATTAAGAGCTCGAAGCAACAGTGCCGATTCATGGGGAGCTGCGACCGATCCAACCGGAAGGAATGCCAGACACACCTGGCAGACCGAATCAGAAGAAAATTTGGAAGAAAAACCCAACAAACCGAAAAGACAGGACAGTTATTTGCAAGCAGTTCGATCTCAAAACGGTTAGTCTTTGCTCGAATAATTTGATTTTCCTTCCGGAAATTAATATTCTCAGGGTGTCGATCGAATCGGGATACCAGGTGAAACGTGGGGATTCACGTTCTTTCAAAATCTGTGGTTAATCCGGAGAAATTAAAAAAAAATGGTGGAGGTTTCTTTAGGAATTTCAAAATAACATAGTTTTGTATGGAGATAATTGAGAGTATCTTGTCCAAAGTTGATCGTCAGATTCGTGGTTTAAAAAAAGAAGATTTTTTGTAAATCTAAGAATTTCTTAGTTGATCGAATTAATTTCAAATCGGGCAGGCAGCCTATGCTTAAGTCACGGAATCATTTATCACTTAAATATGTTATTTTTCGAAAGGAATAAGAGGACACTTGTTTTACCTGATTTTACAGAAAAAACTTTTGAACAAAGTTATGAGTATTTGAATTTTTATAGCTGATTCTGATAAAATTTGTCGTCCTCTTTTGAAATGCGTTGGAAGATTTAATAAAAAGTTCAAAGTCAATTTATTCAAAAGCCCCACTGTTTTTTTCTCTTGATTGGAAAGAAGGCAGCAATTTTGTTTGTTTGAAAAATGAAAATTCATGCGTTTTGCTAAATCTACACCAGATAAGGAAAAGTTAAAGAAATAAAATTGTTTCTCTAAAACAGTTCTAGAGAAATGTCTCACAACACTTTTTTCTATCTCGCGTTATTTTCAAGATTATTGCAAATAAAAGCAGACCATAATTTAACAATTTTGAAAACGTTTACGTCCACTTTTTAAATTGACTTCATTATTATTCCACCAACACGTTGTTAAAACTGTTAAATTATCAACAAAATTAACCAATAATAATACATTAGTAAATTGTATTGTTGCAAAAAATATGTCCTAATAGATTTCATACATATTTTCGCAAAAATCTTGGAAATAACACGAAACATGAAAAAAGTTTTCAAAAGTGCCAAGGGAATTTTCTTATCTTGTATGGATTTGGCAAAAAAAGCGAATTTTCATTTTTCAGACAAACAAAAACTCTCTTTTCTCTTCAGAGTGGAGTATACTCTTTACATTAGAACGTATCTAGAAAAAAATCAAGAGAAAAAAAACACCATCGTTTTTGAGTAAATTAATTACTTACCTATATTAGATTAAAAATATCACACTTTTAACAAAAAGTTCGATCATTTCTTGATCATTCGCGTTTTCAATGTAAAAATTTCAATTACTAATAACTTTTGATAAAAAACATATTTAAGTGGCAAATGATAGCTCAGGATTTTCTCTGAAACTAAAAATGAAAAGTTCTTTTGTCTGTGTAGAAAATTTCCATTAAATTTTCAAAAATTTTCAGATTTTTGAAAGCTTTGCAGTTGAAATGTTTATTTTTGAATACCCCTGATTAAAATTGTTGCATATTGAATTTTATAAATGTTTTTCAATCTTAAATTATTAACTTTTTTCCGGCTGCGAATTATTAGCTTCTCAATTTAAAATTCTATCTTTATATTAATCACTTCAATTTAAGTTTTTTACATCGAATTTAAGTTTGTATATTTTTAAATATTTAAATATGAAATCCTGATGAAATGGGAGGTTTTTAAGTTTCTTATGAAAACTTGAAAAAACTTGAAAATTTTGAGAATTTGAGCGTTTCATTGATCAAATCCTTTATTTAATTTATATTTCTGATCAAATTCTATATTGACCAGTTTCCAATTTTCTTGTTTGGTAAAGTTAAAATTTAAAATCATACATTCTTTGAAGCATCAATTTTGCATTTTCCAATTTTAAATATTTTTAATTAAACATCAGAAAAAATTTGAGAACCTAATTCTTAACATGGCTAGTTTACTTTAAATCATTTATTCTTCATTTTTTTAAGGTTTGCTGTTGATTTAAGTGCTTAAAATTGAAATTCACGATATTTAGATACAACAAAATTACAATAAAATATCGAAAATCATTTTAATTAAATTTTTAATGACAGGAAATTAACCGTTTTTAATTATAATTTTTTGTAGACTGTTTTATTTTCGCGCTTTCAGGAAATTATAAATATGATAAATAAAAGCCGAAATTTCGTAATCGTCCGCGGAATCGACACCCTGATTCTGCAGGGTAAATTATTTTCCCTTTGACAATTTCGTTTCGATACTTAGTTTGATATTCTTTTAACGTTTATCAGAAATTGACCACCAGAAAGCAGCTTCCGAGATGAAGTTTCCAGAGCCCAGTAGGGCGAAATTTCGTTTCTCGCCTATCTCGATTCCAGACGTCATTCCCAATTTCGAAATTTCTCGACCGACCCCGACAGTAACGATAAGTCCACCCACACCAGTCAGACCAAACCAGCTGACAATTCTTAATCCCCTTCGACCCCTCGAAAATCCTGATGAACTTTTCAATGGTCACTACTATCAATCTGAATCCATGGAGCCTGATTTGGATAATTTCGAGTTCATGAGAAATTTAGGTCAGGGTCTAGTTTCCATTGTCTTGGAGTTCGTCTCGTGTGAATTCCTTTTTCATATTTTAACATTAATTTTTCCAGTTAATTCTCTACCTGAAATAATACTCTTTGGTGTGACTTTTTGAAAATAACCGTGTTTATTAATCACGTTTTTTGTTGTTGTACTGAAGCTGGCACTGATTTTAAAATTAATAAATCATTTTTCCAGTTTCGACAGCCCCTGCTGTTAAATTTAAATGACATCCAATTTGCTTTTGATAATTCGTTACTGATGTATTTTTATTTATTTTTTTAACAAATTAACACTTAGGTTTTATCGAATGTCGAGTTTACTTATGTGAAAAAGATTAAGGACTACTTTCTGCTTTCAATTTTTAATTACTATTTACTAAATGGAATGTGATTAACCTTTGACTATTTTTTATTAACTATTTTACTCAATTTGAAGACGGTTCAAATTTTAATATCTTTTTGTGTATTAACTTTTCATTAACATTTTTATTATCTCTTAATCAATTGAATTCAATTAATTTTTATTTACAGGTTCGAACGAAGACGCCGATAGCAATGGGGTAGTTATGAGACGGCAGAAGAACGCTCAGATCAGTAAGTATTTTTCCGAGGGGTGAACCTCTTCATTATTCCTCGTATAATCTTGAAATTTTCCTATATATTCCTTCAATATTCCGATGTATTCCCAGATATTCTTGACAAGGGCGGATCCAGACAATTTGTCGGAGGGGGCATTTGTAAATTTTCTTCAACTAACTTATGTGAAAGGGGAAGGGGGTGCTTCCCAGTGATTTGAAAGCACTTTTCCAATTAAATATATTAAGGCAATAAGTCCCACTTTATTTATATTTCTCAATTATAGTGTTCACATTCATAAAAAAATCTGAAAGCAAGTGCATTTTTGGGGCCGTGCATAAATTTCTTAAAGATTTTTTTTTTGGAGGGGGGTGGGGGGTATCCTGTCTTCCATGGGGTACAATTTGTGTTGATAATTCATCGCTGTAGGTTGAAAATTCCACTTCTTGGATGCAAGTTGAACTACTTTGTTAAAAATTCATTTTTTCGGTTGAAGATTTATAATATCATAATATTAGTTGAAAATTCAACGTTTGGTTTCACACGATTTTTTTATCGAAGCTCATATGTCTGAATTAAAAAATCAACTGTTTTGTAGGAAATTCGTCTATTTGCTTTTGAAAATTCAACAATTTGGTAGGAGATTCAATTATTGGTCAAAAATTCAATTTTTTGTTGAAATTATTATTATTATTTTTTTTTTGAAATTTCGATTATTTTGTAAAAACTTCCGTTTTCTAAATCGAAAATTATATATTTTTTGTTTCAATAAAAATTTAATTATTCCATTTTTTGTTGAAAAGTGATCTTTTTTAGAATAAAAATTCAAATATTTAATTGAAAATTTGTCTTCTTTGCTAGAAAATTAATCTTATGGTTGAAAATTCAACTATTTTTTGTATAAAATCAATTTTTTGTGACAAATACAACTGTTGGATGTAAATTAATCTATTCTAGTTGAGCATTTAAGTATTTTATTGAAAATTCATCTTTCTTGGTTAGATACAAATATTTTTTATTTAAAATTAACTTTTTTTTATAGAAAATTCAACAATTTGGTAGAAAATTCAACTGTTTTGTAGAAGATTAGTTTTTTATTAAAAATTAATTTTTCAAATGAAAATTTAACTTTTCCATTTTTAATTAGAAATGGATTTTTGTAATTTATACATTAAAATATTTGGTTGAAAATTGATGTAGTTTGTTGAAAATTCATCTTTTTTGGTAGAAAATTATACTTCTCAGTTAAAAATTTTTCAGAATTCATTAAAAATTTCAGAATTCCAATGCCGATTCTGATTTAAATTAAAGTCATACTTCTTCTCAAATGTTGCAAAATTCGAATCTAAAACGTCTAAAAAAGCATCTTAACTTTCAAAAGTACTTCAATTCATTATAGGTTTAAAGCATCTGTAATATCAGTGATTCAAAAAATACTTTAGAATCAAATTTTGCAAAATCGGTCCCAGTTTTATTTTTAAATTTAAAAAGAAATGGTTGTATCAGTTATTTTCTGAAAATTAAGCCGAAGTATTACTAAATTCTGACACTTTAAATAAAAATAAACACAAATCGTCTTTTTTCATATAAAATATAAAAATGCTTTTCGATTCCAGGTGATGAAGATAGGGCGACGAGACGGGTTTCCTACTTGAAAGCTACTTGGGGTGAGCGAATGCACATCGACAGTGATTTAGAACTGAGTGACACCGAGCCAGTTCAATCGCTCAGAAGGTAAATGTATTTCTTCATCAGATAAATCTATTTTTGTTTATTTCCTTCGTAATGAAAAAAGGGTTTTATCCAAGTACAAATTGAATAATTGAAAGAATTAGAGAAAGTGCACGATATTTTTTGAACGTAAGCAGATTATTCTGCCAATGAATGCGGAATGTGTGCGCAGTTTTTACTTTAGGAATTTGGACATGTCCATGATTCCAGTTCTCATAAGCGCTGGCGACCACCGTTATTTCCGAGCGACATTGCGCCACTTCGACGCCTCTTCGAGGAAATGACACAAGGCGCTTACTTGCATTCGCAAAGGCATTCGCATCGGTGAGACGAGAAAAGGTTCTTGATAGAAAAAAAACTGCATCCCTAGTCGTCATCGTCGCTCAGTGTTTATTAAAACTGATCGCCGCTATTATGGTTCAGTCAAAAAAAAATTATCTTTGTTCTTCAAAGGATTCTCGGAGCTTCGATGCTTGAAGATTGAAGAACGAAGCTTTGAGTTTCCATTGAATATAGATCGCATGGAACGTACGATTTGATTTTTGGCTTTTATAAAAGTAAGATTGCTACAGAACCTGGAAAAGGAATGACATTTTTTAGAAGGTCCCAGAAAACCCGCAAATTTTTCAAGTTATTAAATTATTTGGTCAAGACGTCATTTTTGGATTGAAAAGCTTCATTTCATTGGCTACCAATATAAATTTTTTACCATTTTAATTAATAATCAAAATATTTTAAATGTAAGCCTTCGAAGTTAATAATTTTTAACACATTGTTTAGAAACAGAGATCTAAATTTTAAAACTTAATTAATTGCAGAATTTCAAAGTTCAAATTTAAATCAATCATAATAGAATTTATTTAAGATTCCAGGATAGTGGAGCGTAGCTGAGGAGATATATATTTTATAAAACAAGTAGCTGCATTTTCAAAAAATAAAATTGTATTTTTCAAAATCCGTTCATTTGTCAAGGTTAAACTTGTGAAAAAAGTGCATGAAGCTTTAGCCTACATTGTATTTCTTGAAATGCGAAACTTGAAGAAAGTCTCATTGAATTAAATAGCGTTTGAAATTGAATAATTTTTAGTATGTGAAACCCAAATCTCAAATTTTATTTACGGTTGCAAGTCTTAATAGTTAACATTTGTAAGTTGATTAAATTCCAAATAGAATAATTTAAGAATTAAACAAATTGAAGTTTTTTCAAACGAACAATTTTGAGTTAGAAATGTTAAAAATGGAATAATTTTTTTATCGAAAACGTTCAAAATTGAATAATTTGTAGAGAAGATTCAGAAATATATTTTTTCCAAATATAAATCGTTAAGTAGAATTTTGAAATCAAAGCCTTGATATTGCCGATCGATTTTAAATTGAAAACGTTCGAAATTTAAAATTTCAAAATTGTATAATTTGACATTGAAGCTGTCTAATTTGGACAATTCCGAATCGAATAATTTACAATTTAATAATTGCAAATATATATTCTTTAAAATTGAAAATTTTTTTGTGTATTTTAATGTGATGGACTTCAAGAATATGTATTTTAAATTTGAGATTTTCAAAAAAAAAGTATCATAAAATATAAAAAGGATTATTCAAATTTTTAAAGATAGTTCGAATTTAAAAAAAGAGTTTGGACATTCTTCTTCACTTTTTGAAGTTTTTATAATTATTGTAGTACTTTTCTGCTTTTTTTACAAATTCAGATGGATTGGAATTGATATTTACGTTCTAGTAATTTGAATGAGCGCTGGAAGCCTATTACCTCTTTTTTTATTTTTTTTGCTATTGCATATTAATCATTTTTTTTTACTATGTTAAAAAACATTGTTTAAAATGAAATAATAGTAGACAAATCTTTTGAACTTTGCATTGATTAATAATTTTATGTACAGTACCCGCGTACATTATTTACACGCCTATTTTTTGAGTTGCTTCTAAGGGACCGCATTTTTTATAATATTGGCATGACATTTTTTTGCTCATAACAGCACGAAAGTTAATAAAATTCTGCGTCAAATAAGCCGAAGTTTTTTTGACAATTTTTTCATGTCATTATTATAATAATAAAGGCACTTTAGCAAAAGCTCAAAAAACAGGAAGAAAGTTTGAATAGAATTGTTTAAAAAGTTGTCCCGGAAATTTTTCAAAGAGTAGACCTGGAAAATCTGGAAGTGTCCTGCAATTCTTAAATCCGACTTCCGTCACAAGCCTGAAATTGAGAAATATAAGTTTCTAAAATAAAATTGAGAATTTGCTCACTAAAAATGAAATCAGATCGTACTTTCGTTTGCTGTCCTTAGGTGTTGTTTGGCGTTGTGTGCGTAGAATAGCGCGGTATTCGCATCAAATTAACGTTCGAGTCTTGTACGCATAACTTTTTGGTCCGTATGGTTTTGAATAATAAATAAAAAAAAAGTCGCATCGTGACGATCGCGGCATATTATTGTGCTGCGCAATAAATCTCACGTATGATTGGATTGCATTGGTACGCAGATTGTTGTGACGCACTGCAAGTACAATGACATTTAGAAAAGATGAAGGTGTTTACAGAGATCGGAGAGTCGCATAGTTGAAGAATAGTATGTAGTGATTAATAATTAATCGAACGCAGGTAGCGAGCAGTGTTGAACAAACGCTTGAATCGGCGCTCAATGACTGCGTTTGCGTTCCGAGCTGTACATAAGCAACAAGCATAGCGAATTACCGATCGCAAGTGTAGAATGTGTCGTCGGTATGCAGAGTATATTTAAAGGGCAGTTGATAATCTAAAACGTAGTTGCAAATTCAAAGAAAAATTCATTTTCTACACAAATGGTGGCCACTGACCGGGAAAACCGGGAATTTCAGATTTGTTTTTACTTTTGCAAGAAATATCATCTCAATCTTCGAAAAAAAATGTGTTTGGAATTGTGCTCAGTGTTTCGAGTTATATCCGTTGAAATATCGAAGATCATTTTATATTTAAAATTTTTAAGTTGATCTCTCATTCAAAAATGAATATTCCTTTGCAACTAATTTAAAGCTTGTGCTGATGGATCGTTCCTTTTATATTTGAAAATGAAAACATTGAAAACTTCCTTTTTAGATATTTAACATAGTAATTAAACAGGTAACCTAAATTTATACAGTTAATCACTAATAATTATCATAATAAAGTTATAATTTAGAAATACTCGAAACGTTTTGCAAATAAACTGAAAAATTGATTTTCGAGAAAACCTGATATGAAGCTGGAGATTGCCATAAAGTCACGTATTATACATTTTGTCTTCAAATATAGATTGTAACCACTTCTAGTTATTTCGGGGACATAAAAGTATAGTTTTCTCGGGTTTTTCACCTAAATGAGAACTGAATTAACAGAACCCAATAAGAAAATCCAACTATTTTTGGTTGAAAGATAATTATTTTTGATTGAAAAATCTAATATTATATTTTTGGTTCAGAATTCATCTCTTTTGTTCGAGAATTCAACTGTTTTGTTGAAAATTCGTCGTTTTGGATAGAAAATTTGCCCTTTTGGATTTGAAATTCATCTTTTGATATAAAAGTAATTTCTTTTAGATACAAATTTTACTATTTGGTGGAAAACTTCATTATTTTGTTGTGAATGCAACTGCTTTCCTGAAAATTCGTCTTTTTGGATAGGAAGTTGGTACTTTTGGATTGAAAATTCATATTTCATGGTTGAAAGTTAATTATCTTGAATTGAAAAGTCTACTGGCATATTGTTAGTCCAGGATTCATCTCTTTTGTTCGGAAATTGTTCCTTTGGGATTTAAAATTCATCTTTTGATAGAAGTAATTTTTTTTCTGAGTGAATTATTTTTTTCATTGAAAAGTCATATTTTTTTATCGAAATTTTAACTGCTTTGTTGAAAATTCGTCTTTTTAGATAGAAAATTCATCCTTTTGGATTGAAAATTCATCTTTTGTGGTTGACAATTCAACTGCCTTTCAAAATATTTTCCTTTTTGGCTTGAAAATTCAACTATCTGGTTGAAAAGTCGATTATGTGGTTGAGGTTTAATCTTCGTTGTTTGAAAAACCAACTTTTTTTGTTGAAAATTCATCTTTTTTCGTAGAAAATAAATTTTGTTGTTGAAAATTCAACTATCTGTTTGAAAATTTAATTTTCTTCGTTGAAAGTTAATTTTTTTGTCGAAAATTCCACTCTTTTTTCGAAAATTCATTATATTTCGACTTGAAATTTTAGGAATATGGTACATTCATTATTGTTATTTACAAAAGTGTATTGCACTATTTTCTTTAAAAAAATCCACCTATTTCTGTTCGAAATTTAATTTTCGTTGTTTGAAAACTCGATTATTTGGTTGAAGATTCATCGTTGTAGATTAAAAATTTAACTATTTGGATAAGAATTCAAATTTTTTGTTAAAAGTTCATATTTTTTGGTAAAAAATTAATCTATTTGGTGCAAAATTCATCTTTTCGATAGAAAATAATGTACTTGGTGTAAAATTTATCTTTATTTGTTGAAAGTTAGCTTTTTTGTTGAAAATTTATATTTTCTGATTTAAAAAGTTTTATGTTTTAGCTAGAAAAATCAATTATTTTGTTAAAAATTTATAGTTTTTGATTGAAAATTCCACTATTTTGTTGAAAATGCATAATATTTCGACTTGAAATCTCAGTGATATGGTACTTACATAATTTTTATTTAAAAGAATTTATTCCATTATTTTCTTAAAAAATTATCCTATTTCTGGTTGCAGTTTAATCTTGGTTGTTTGAAAATTCGATCATTTGGTTGAAGATTCATCGTCGTAGGTTAAAAATTCAACTATTTCCTTAAAAATTGTAATTTTTTGTTGAAAAATAATATTTTTTGGTAGAAAAATAATGTACGTGGCAAATTCGCCTTTTTTGGTCAAATTTTTGTTTTAAAATTCGACGTTTTAGCTAGAAAACTAAACTATTTTATTGAAAATTCATCATTTTTGGTTGAAAATCCCACCATTTTGTTGACAATGCATTATATTTCGACTTGAAATCTTAGGAATATGGTACCTACATAATTGTAATTTAAAATAATTTATTCTGCTATTTTCTTACAAAATTAACCTATTTCCCCTCTTTTGAGAGCACTTTGGGCTGTGAAGTCTGAAATCACTTTTATAATAATTTACGTTATATATTTTACTTTGAAGTTTTAAAATGTTTAATTGATCTCAAATGTTATTTCATTAATAAAGCAATTAGTATTCAATAATTATTATTATAAACGCTTAAATTGGAACCAGGAAAAATGTTATTTTTTACCGGGAAGGAGCCTGGATTTTTTAAAAGTTTGAGTGGCCACCCTGGACATATTATAAGTAGATATCAATTTTTGTGACTTGTTTTGCTTTCTTTTTGTACTTTAAAAAAATAAATTTCCCTAAAATATGCTCTGATCGTATGTAAGCAATGCACTAACACGCTTGAAAAAGCCCGGATGTCCCGCTTGTGTTAGTGTGAAATGTGAATCAGTGAATCCACTAACTTGAGTCATTCCCTCTACGCTTGAGCGATGTCAGATGTCAGATTTTTATTGTGAGAGGATTGTATTCTATATTTGTATTGGTTGTTTGAAATATTTTGTCGCGAGGCTAAACAAAGTTGAAAGAGTTAATTTTTCAGATAGAAGGTTTTTTTTTTTGACGAGTGCTGGAATCTCATTGATAAAGCGCATTCTGAACACGCGCGAGAGTCCCGAAGGAGGTTCGAGTTTTAATGAGGAGCGTTAATGAGGACTACGAATCTTCTTTTGTAGGAATAGTATCCTGAGCTCGACCGGCTCCAATAGCGGCAGTGGGACACCCAGAGACGCAGAACCTATCGAACGGGAAGGATCTCTTCACGTCAAATTCACTGTGCTCGATGGCAAAGTAAGTAAATTTTGTTTTTGTTTATTCGAGTACCGTGAACCGGGGCAATTGTGGATCAAATAGGTATCAATTTTTTTTTTTTGTGGCTACAGTTGACTTTACGAAACTTGGCACTAGGTCAATTTGTAGCGTGAATGTGCTCTATGTTGTACCTACTATAAACAGTGGTGCAGTCCTAAAAGAAAAAATGGTCTGGCGGTACTTTCCATAAACTACGTTACCATTTTGAGGAAGTGGGGGGACTAAAGACTAAGATTTGTAACAAGGGTGGGGGAGTGAGCTATAAGTTATAACTTAAACCCTATAAGAAAATCCATGTATATTTTTCCTTCGGAATTCATTTCGTTTGGTTAAAAATTCTATTATTTCATTGTAAATGTAATTATTTTGTTGAAAATTCATTTATATTGATAAAAAGTCATCTTTTTGATCGAAAATTCAACTGCTTTGTTGAAAATTCACTTTTTTTAGTTGAAGGTTCATCTCTTTGGTTGAAAATTTAACTATTTTGATGAAAATTCGTTTCATGTTTTGGTTGAAATATCAACTATTGCATGTTTCGATGAGAATTCACCTATTTTGATTGAAAAGTCGATTAAGTTAAACAACTTTGTAAACAATTATTTTTCTTCATTAAGGATTCATAAGTATAGTTTAAAATTCAAATATTTGTTTTTAAATTAACTTCCATGTTACAAATTCTATTGTTTTGTAGAAAATTCATTTTTTTGCTTGGAAAAATTAAACTATTTGGTTAAAATTCATGTATTTTGTTGAAAAGTCGTCTTTTTGGATAGAAAATTAATGTTATTAGTTGAAAACGAATCTTTCTGATTGAGAATTTAACTGTCTTGTTAACAATTCATCTTTCTTGATTTAAAATTTTCTTTTTCGTTAAAAAATCATCTTTTCCTATGTAAAAGTCCATTTTTTTCTAAAACTTTCGACTTTTCAGATTAAAAACTTCACGTTTTTGTTGAAAATTCACCTTTTATGATAGAAATGTCATCTTTCTTGGTTGAAAATAAACTTTTTTAATGAAAATTCAAATGTCTTCTAAAAAATTTGTCTTTTTGTCTTCAAAATTCAAATATTTGATTGAAAATGCATCTTGTATTCTGACGTCCATCTTTAACGCCCATTCCGAAAAGTTCCCCGAGATATGGGGATGCTGAATGAGATTAAAAGTTTCCTCCAAAAAATTATTCTCTACTGAGAAAGTCAAAATTAAAAATCACTATATTACGCTCTGACAAACGTTTTTTTGGCTAAAAATAAAAAAATAAGGAAATACATATTTTTTTCATTAAATGATAATAATTTCAAGAAATAGCAATGCTCAAAGATTGAAAAAATGATTACTGCGTCAAAATTTGACCTTAATCTTAACAAAAACTTTAATAAAAACTTCATTTTTTTTATTGCATTAAAAAATCACGACAAAACATGTACCACAATGTATATTTGATTTTTCAAGATTTCTATATACAGTCAACCAATTTTCGATACAGAGTTTAATTACCTAGTTCTGTACTGCCACCCTTCATTTCTTGGTTTAAAGACAGATTAAATCGCACATAAAAATGTTACGCTTTGATACATCTCAAGAGATTTAAATTGATAAAATTGAATCATTAATATTAGAATCATGATGGCGATAAGAAACTAACAAAAATAATATCAATTGCCGATTTAAAAATCGCTTCTTCTTTGGAATTCAACAGTTTTGTAGATTTCACATTTCAGTTAAAAAAAAAAAAAAAATTGATTAGCATTTCGAACTCGAAAGTTCATTGCCTCACTACCCGATTCGGGTAGTGTTTCTAGGTGGATAAATACTACCAGTGTGGGTCCACCACACCCACGACGGGTCAACAACACGCAGTATTCCCCGAACGGTCACCCATCCAAGTACTAACCGCGCCCAACACTGCTTAACTTCAGTGATCTAACGGGAACTGGTGTTTTCAGCGTGGTATCGCCGTTTAAAGCAGTTTAAAGCACAGTTTAATTAACTTCACAATTCGAATTATTCAATTTCAGGCTTTGCAGCATGAAACCGCTTTATTTTTCAATTTAAAGTTGATTAATTTTGAATTCTTTACTTTAAAACATTTCATTTTCGTATGCCCTATCTCATAGAATTAAAATTTGCACACTTTTTTGAGGCAATAAAATTAGATCAAACCCGAATTGAAATGCAACAAAATTGAAAATAATGTATACTGTGAAGCACTTGAAAAATTCATGGTACAACATTTGAAGCAAGAAAATTAATTGGACTGCTAATTTGAAAGTAAGACCCTAATTATGAGACATTTAGATGGATCAAACTGAAAACAGATTTTTGTCCAAATGCATTTAATTAAAAAAAAAAAAAACAGAACTATTCAAGAAAAAGTCAAATCATTTTTATTCCATTCCATCATAATGATTTTGAAATTCTTTCAATAATCCTAGAATCCATCTGTCCAAAGTTATTCTATAGACCTTGAGAAGACTAACTAAAAATTTGCTGTGTTCTTAAAATTATCCAGAATTATCTTCAAATTAAAAGACATTTTAGGCTCTTCAGGAAATTTTATTTACACTCATTTAAGACAAAACCATCTGCATCATTCTATAGGTGTTGCGCAACATTTAACATAATTCTAAAAATTCTAAAACTGGAGTAAACATAATATATCAACATAAACACCTTGAGTATAACTATCACTAATCAAAATTGCAGACTTCTGAGCATAGATTTCTGATCCTTCCATTTTTCCTTGATTATATCCTTTCCTTCATTTCTTGAACTTGGCAGCGATTATTTCTGCAAAGAATGCAAGAATCGAAGCAGAATATCCAAAAAGTAGAATACTAATAAGCAAGTGAAGGCTGATCATTGGATTAATTTCGTCGATCACTTGCAAAGCTTTATAGCTTTTATCATCAAAATCGCGGAAGACATCCCTCTCCCATTTGTCGATCAATCCTGCTTGAAACATCTTCTCCGTTAAGTATTTGAAGTGATCCACGTAAGGCGAACCTGGTTCTAATGGATAACCATCTATGGATTCAAATAAAGATTCCTGAACAACTTTCATCATCGGCCGCTGCATGCTATCTTTATGCTTCAAAATACGAAAGTTTGCTTCTGCTTCTCTCATAAAACAAACGAAATTCATCTCCTTTGCTAAAGCTGTCATGCAATCAACAGGTGTGTTGATCCTCTGTTTCTCCTTATTATTCAACATATAAAAAATCGCTGAATCTCCAAAAGCTTTTACAATTTTCAAAAAGTTTGAATGTATGATTATCTTGAGCTTCGATTCGTTGACCGCCTTTAGAGTATTCAATTCAGATTCTACCTCAGACTGGAGATGGAAGTCAGTAACTGCTGCATAGATATTGGATGAGTAGACAAAGCTAATGATGACCACACTTCCAAAAATTATTCGTTCTTTCAGTTCTCGAGGTAGCTCTGGTACTGAAAATCCCAAAATAACTTCCATCATCTTAGTGCAGTCCCAGTACTGATGATCAAATTTCATCATTCGTGAGATTAGGTGAACCATCACAACGAACAGAACAACTATACCTGCTGTATCTAAAAGCTTTTGACCAACCCAAATTGAAACTGCCTTGTCTCGAAATATCGGCACCACTGCTACATATTGGACTACTCCTATACTCACGTATTCATTGAATACCTCTTTGCATGAATTTTTGATTGATATACCGCGAACGTTAATAATCTGAATCTGATTGTGGAACAGTTGATATGCAAAGCCATTCGTCTCATTTTTATTACACGAGAATTTTCCAAAAAACTCTACATCCGATGGAGGTTCAAATGTTGTAAAATTCATTACCCTCGATAAAAGCTTTGTTACCATGTTGTCTACCCCATTACTTTTGATAGGATGCCCGGTGGAATTCCGTTTGACGAAACTGAAAGGTGGTCGATCAAATACTCCTACATTCATCCTATAACCCCACAAGTTGAGAAGCTTCTTCGGAAAAATTGAAACATTTGGTAAATACTCCTGTTTGATGTAATCATCAGTGAACGGGTTGAAGGAATGCAAAGTCGAATAATCTGCCAAATTTTCTTGTACTTTACTTTTTCTTGTTTGCTGTCTTTGAACGTCAATGATGCTGAGATCCAGGAACAAGTTTCTCCACATCTTCCGAAGAAAGTCTTCATAGTCTTCTTTCTGGACGTCATCAGAGAAATGAATGATCAAACACTTCGGTCGAGTTTGCACCATCGATAAACTTTTGATGATCATCATTGATTCAGTTACTGCTTGGACGATGCCATTCTTGGTTTCATCCAATATTATAAACGTCGTCGTTGACCTTGGATCCTTCATGGAATAAATCTTTCGAAAATCAGGAACTTCTGTTCCAACACCTTTGTGTTTATTGATCAATAATAGTGGCAACCTTTCTCCAATTTTATGAGCAATTTTACTCATTCTTGAATCACTCACATTTTCGTTAAAGATTACCATCGTTTGGTACGACCTGGATTCAGTTTTAAGACTGTTAATGATACCTTTCAACCAGTTCGGTGGCTTACGATTGTTACATGATACATTTAGGATAAAAATAAAGCAGAGAAGCCCAGTAATATTTATATTAATCTGCATATAAATGCTCTACCGTAATGGTCCCAATATTTTTCTCGGGATACAATCTATTCTTCTTCGTTTAGTTTCAGCTAAGGAATGAAGAACTAAAGTATCGGATCTGTTGTGATTTCAGGTTGCTAAGCAAAAAAAGTTTTCTGACTCTAAAGAAGTGGCATAAAGTACCTTTATAGAATTCTCAAAATAAGTCGACGTATAAAAAAATCATAAATTTGTAGAGCATAAACGTTGATCCATATTTACCCTGGAATGATCCATAATTACACCGGTTGACGGTTTATAATTTAGTTGAAAATTTTCTGCACTGTTTTGAATCGATTTTCAAATTAGGTATTATTTTTTCTTAGTTCTAGTGTTCTAGTTTTGTTCTATTTTTACATTTTAGAATTCTGACTTAAAAATTCTTGTATATTGACGTATAAAGCCGTTGGGTATACTTCCGTAAAGGTCACCCAAGAATATTGACTTCATACTTAGCCTATGGGTTCCTTTAAGACCATAGCTGAACACGCTGAAAGGATTTTTGGCGCACATCAATATAAATTAAGTTATTAATAATTTTCAGTTTTTTTTAAAATTAGTTTTTTTCAAAATCTCGAAAAATATAGATCTTCGGAACACATATTTTTTATATTTATACTTTTCTTCTAAAGATCTTCGAAGATTAGGACGCGTGTTTTTTTCGGTCAACCACTTTTCCAACGCTTCAAAAAAACTACGCATCTTAGTGGTGGTCTTAAATATTTTTCAATGATAAAAGTTCATTCCTCAAAACTTTTTTGGACACTAATATCGCAAGTCTATAAATGTTTCTTTAACAAAAAAACTGAAAATTTATTTTTATCATTTTTCTCGAAAAATATTAATTTCAGACAAAAAGTATAAGTATAAAAATATGTGTTTCAACGAAATCTACAACTTTCGTCAACAAACTTTTTTTCCAAAATCAATGTTTTTCGAGATTTTGAAAAAATGAATTTTAAAAAAAGTCAAAATTTTTAATAACTTAATATATATTGATCTGCGCCAAAAATCCTTCTAGCGCGTTCAACTATGGTATAAAAGGAACCCATAGGCCAAGTATCAAGTCAATATTATTGAGTGACCTTTTCGGAAGTATATCCAATTGGCTTTTTCTTGTAAACCACAGATTTTCAAGATTTTCAAAGAAATTTGAGCCACCAAATCCTGATTGTTAGCAAACTTCAAAACATTAATATAGACTTTAATTTTAAATTATGATGAAGATATTATAAATGTGCAATTTTAATTTTTCAGCGATCCAGCGATCGTTCCTGGAAGCAAGTTTGGGGCGTCCTTCGCGGTCAGATTCTTTACTTCTACAAGGATCGTCACAGTCAAGTAAGTATTTTCAAACAAAATTATGAACAGGGTGATCAGTTGGATACTGACCGGGAAACCCGGGAATCAGCCTGTAATTTTGAGCACCGAGAAAAAGCCGGGAATGTTTCAGATTCCTTTTTACTTTTGCAATGAATATCATCTCAGTCTGCGAAAAAAGGTTGTTTGGAATTATGCTCAGTGTAACTAACCATCTCCATTAAAAGATCGAAGATCATTTTATATTTAAGATTTTAAAGTTTATGTTACGTTCAAAATAAGTGTTCCTTATGTAATATATATTGAGGAATTTAAAGCTTGCGTTGGTGCATCATTAAAATATGTACTAAAGTTTCTTTTATATTTGAAAACTAAAACTTTTTTTTAAACGTTGGTAACCTTTTATATAAATAATTACTAATTATTGGCATGTCTTAGTATAAAATTCACCCACTTCCCGCCATTTCGGGGACATAAAAGTATAATGTTATCAAGTTGAGCACAGATTTAAGTATGATTTCCTATCGAAAATCCAAAATCTATATTTAAGATTGTAGATCACAAAACGCGTATATCTCCTAAACTTCGATCGACAAAAATTTTCCGAATTTTTACTGCGGTTTATTAAATCACGGGCTTCACACTCTTTTGCTCATTGTCCTATTCTTTTTAAAATAATTCCAGAATTAGCAGAACCCAAGGAAATCCAATTGTGTTTGGTTTAAAGTTATTTCTTTTCAGTAGAAAAGTCTACGACTATATTTTTGGTTCAGAATTCATTTCTTTTGATTGAACATTCATCTACTTAGTTGAATATTTAATTATTTTGTTGGAAATGAAACTATTTTGTTAAAAAGTAATCTCTTCGGTTAAAAATACATCTTTTTTGTTCAAAGTTAATTCTTTTTATTTAAAAAGTCTAAATTATATGTCGGGTTTAGAATTCATCTTTTTTGGTTAAAAATTCTACTATTTGGTGGAAAATTTCATTATTTTGTTGAAAAATCAACTAATTTGTTAACAAATCATTTTTTTCGTTTGAAAATTTCAGTATTTTGTTGGACATGCGTCTTTTTGGATAGAAAATTCATCCTTTTGTATTAAAACTTCCTCTTTTGATAGAAAAGTCATCTTTTTCGGCAGACAAGTCATATTGTTTGGTTGAAAATTAATCTTTTATGGTTGAAAGATTGAAAAGTCTGCTATTATGTTTGGTTCAGAATTCATCTCTTTTGGTTGAACATTTGACTATTTGGTTGAAAATTCAAATATTTTGTTGAAAATTCAACTATTTTGTTAACAAGTCATCGTTTTTGGCGAAAATACATCTTTTTTAGTTGAAAGTTAATATATTTTCGTTTAAAAAATCTACAGTTATATGTTGGATTCAGGATCCGTTTTTTTTCGGTTAAAAATTGTAGTATTTAGTTCATATTTAATTATTTTGTTGACAATTCAACTATTTTATTGAAAAATCATCTTCGGTTGGAAGTTAATTTTTTTTATTGGAAAAGTCCACAATAATATTTAGTGTTCAGAATGCATCTCTTTTGGTTAAAAATTTTTCTATTTAGTGGAAAATTTAATTACTTTTTTTGTGAAAATTCAACTATTTTTTTAAAGTAATTTCTTTGATCGGCATTTTAACTGCTTTGATGAAAATTTATCTTTTTGGTTTGGAATCTTGGGAATATGGTACCCACATTAGTGTTATTTAAAATAATTTATTCCCTTAT
>CAKNXH010002371.1:252566-407712 GCA_932178445.1 Andricus quercusramuli | reverse complement strand
AAATTTATCATTTTTAAAGAAAAATATAAAAATGTACAACTACATTTTTCAAATCGTAAATTTTCGTTAATTTTTGTAGAAATTCGTAATTATCGATGAAAACCTATTAAGAATTATGAATAACTAAACCTTTATTGTGCAGTTGTAGATTTTTCTATTTTTTATAGAAAATTGTAGCTATTCATAATTGTGTGTAGAAATTCGTAATTTTCTAAAACAAAATATCAAAAACTATATCTTTTTCCAGACGTATATTTTCGTAAAATTTCATGCAATGGTTTAATTTTTATTTTTCATATAAATTCGTAAATCTTCATAATGATTCTTTAAAAATTTCGATTTCTCGTGCTTTATAGTTTTCGGTCCCGAACTATTAAAGTCTATACTTTTCTACGATCATCTATAAAAACGAAATTTTGCCGTGATTAATAATAATAGCAATAATGAATAGCTACAACTTTCTACTAATAAATAGAATAATCTGCACACCCGTAATAATGGTTTAGGTTTTCATCATTTTTAATAGATTTTTATACCAAATTTTGAATGTCTACAAAAAATAAGGAAAATTTATGATTTGCAAAAGTTAGTTGTAGTTTTTAAAATATTTTTCTTTAAAAATTATAACTCTACATATAATTAATTAATTATTCAGTAGGAGGAACTGTTGGTAAATTAGTTTTTGACTAGAAGAATGTGCTGAAATTGAATAGAATTGACTGGTTTTAATAAAAAGTCAACCTAGATTTTCTTTCAAAAGTAGACCTAGAAAACCTGGAAAAGTCATGGAATTTGCAAATCGGATTTCTGTAACAACCTTCAATTTCCAGGGCTCGGATCATGCGACTTTTTACGACTTTCTGAACAAAAAGGCGTCTAATCGATTTTTTCCCGTTATTCTCAATAGTTCGCTACTTATTCACAATTGTAATCACGTTGATACTTTCAAAATTGAATTTCAAAACGTGACAAAATTGCATCATCTTAATTGTGAATATTCAAAATTTAATAATTTCTCATTGACGATTCTTTAAAAATGAACAATTTTAAATTAATAGCATTTGTAATTAAACAATTTCTAATTGCGTAAATCTATTGTCAACATGTTGAAAATTTTCGACCACTGAAAATTTGGAAGTCGAAAACATTTCAAATTAATTAATTTCAGATGCAATTATTAAAAATGAATAATTTTATATTTTCAAGTATACAGTCTTGAATTAAAAGCCTTAATAGTTGAGTAATTTTTAGTTTGAAGTGCTGAAAATAAACATTTTCTTCTTTTATTTCAAGAATTTCAACTACATTCAAGATTTAATTATATGAAATTGAAAGCATTTACAACTGAATTGAATTAATAATCCTTCAGAGTTAATGAGTGTTCGGGATTTCGAAATTTCTGTTTTTTTTCATGACATGTTTCAAAATTTCTCGCAAATTTTTTGTAATTTTATGCGACTAATGTGACTTTTTTAGGCCTCCTAGTCGATCCGAACCCTGTATTTCTAATAATTTCCTTCTTTCCAGTCGTCATTTTCGGAATTTGTGCCTTTGCTCGTCGAAATGTGTACGAGTATCGTGGAAGCCAGAGGTCTCGAGGTTATCGGAATCTACAGAGTGCCTGGAAATACAGCAGCAATTTCGCAACTGACAGAGAGCGTGAACAAGGGTTTCGAGAATATTAATCTTCAGGATCCGAGATGGAGCGACGTGAACGTGATATCGTCATTGCTCAAGTCCTTCTTCCGTCAGCTTCCAGATTCTCTCCTAACTGCTGAGCTCTATCCAATGTTCATCGATGCCGATAAAATAGAAGATCCGCAAAGAAGAATGTCCACTATTCGAAAACTCTTGAGAGACTTACCTGAACATCATTTTGAGACTCTCAAGTACCTCATGTTCCACTTGAAAAAGGTTGTTGAACACAGTGAGGCGAATAAAATGGAAGCCAAGAACTTGGCTATCGTTTTCGGACCAACATTGGTGCGAGCCAGCGGTTCGAGAGATAATATGGTGACCATGGTTACTGACATGTCACATCAATGTAGAATCGTTGAAAGCTTGTTAAACAATGTGAGTACTAAAGAGACAAATTAGAGGCAGCCATCAGGGTGTCTACCTGACTAGGAAATCCGGAAAACCGAGAAAATACCAGGATTGTGATTCAGTGAGCGAGATTTTTCACTCGAATGTACTATTATGCAAATTAAAAGTGATTTCATATATTTGATTACTCTAATTCTGAGTTGGAACAGCGATTTTGGGAAAAATCTTAATTCTCACTTGGTATAGGCAATTTTCCAAAAATATTAGAAGTCTGACTATAAAGAGTAAATTTTCGAAATTAATTATGATTCTGAGTGGGGACAGCGGATTTCAATAAAGAATTTTAATTTTGACTTTGAAACAGGGGAATTCCTAAAATATTATGATTCTAAGCAATTCTAAGTTGGGACAGGGAATAAATAAAAGAATTATTCAAAAAGTTCACGTAAAGAATTACAATTTTCCTGAATTATAACAAGGAATTTTCTAAAAGAATTATAATTTTGAGTTAGGACAGGGGATTTCAGTAAAGAATTTTAATTTTGACTTTGAAATAGGGAATGTGTTAAAAGGTTTATAATTCTAAGTTTGGACTGGGAATAAATAAAAGAATTATTTAAAAAATTCACGTAAAGAATTACAATTGTTCTGAATTATAACAAGGAATTTTCGAAAAGAATTATAATTGTAAGTTGTCACATCGAATTTTAGTAAAGAAATATAATCTTGGGTGTAGGACATAGAATTTTGAGTTTGGGACAGGAAATTTCAGTAAAAAAATATAATTTTCACAATTGGGCCAGAGAATTCCGGTAAAGAATGATAATTTTCATGTTACGTTCACTTTAGAATAGGAATTTTCATTATGAATTACAATTTTTACTTTAGGACAGGGAATTTCCGTAAAGAATTGTAATTTGTCTCAGAACAGAGAATTTTGACATGGAATAGGAATTTTGGAAAAGAATTTCAATTCTGGTTCAGAAGAAGGAAATATTTAAGTAATTCCTGTTCCAAGTCCGAATTGATCTCAGCTTCAAACCTCGTTCTTCGAAATTTTGGAAAGGTGTTAAAAAATGAAATTCTGATCTGGAACTAAGAATTTTGAAAATGAATTTATTTGTGACTTGGCATTGAGAATTTTCTAAAAGAATTAAAATTCTGGGAAATTACAGGGAATTTAAAATCATCCGCCGGTAGACACCGTGGTCATTTTTCAAATCAAATCAGTTTTTTTTAAATTTTTCTGTGTTCAAATTTATTCTTGTTTAATTATTTACAGGTCGATTGGTTCTTCTCAGAAGAGGATTTGGACGATTTGAGCAGGCTGTCAGTAAACCTTAGTTTGCCAGCTGATGGAAATGAAACGGATACAGCGAACCATAATCTCTTGCTCAACAACATTCAAAAAGTCGAAGGTATTTGACAAAATAATTCCTACTCGTACCATTGGACGTAACGAGTGTAGATTCGATATTCGATTGTTGTGGCACTTAATCGTCTGGCTCCTTCATCCCCTATTTTCTGTTTCGAAGCTTCGTAACTCTAATTTTAATTGTGCAGATTCAGATTTCATTGCCAGTGTCGTTTGTAGTTAGAAATCAAGGTTTAGTTTAAAACTGGAGATGACCAGACAAACTATTTTACCTGAATGTAATTTTTTAAGTGTAATTCAAACTGCAAAATCATTTTTTAGTGCCCACACATCACCTCGTTACTTTAATTTGATTTATTTTTATACTCGTATTGCTGTTTGATATTTTTATAGAACTTTTTAAGGATACAGAAGCAACTTGAAGAATTTCAGAAGAGTTTTTTTATGCTCAGTACTGTCTGGAATTTGATATTTTTTTGAGTTGCTTCTATAAAGTTTGAAAGTTGTATAAAGAACGAAGAGCAGCAATACTGAGCGTTAACCTCATTAGTTGCACATTTATTTTGTTCGCTTCTTTATTTTGACACAACAGGCATGCGTGAAATGATCACAGCTAGGGACATTGTATCCTCAATCATATCCGCAGCTAATAGGAAGATTCAGAGGAGAAGGAAAGGACATGACGAACCCGACAACGATGACCACGAGGATGAAAAGGTAAGTTCCAAATGCTTGACATAATTTGAAAATATCTTCTGTGGGATTGATCACTCTTAAAACCTCCAGGGTGGCCGTAGGTCAGGGAAACCTGGAAATCAGGGAAAAGTCAGGGAGTTTTATTGGTCAGGGAAAGTCAGATTTGAAGAAAAAAATCTTTCAAAAGTCAGAGAATTTTAATAAAAGGCACTTTCAAGTAACTGTTTTAGGATAATAAAATTAAAAAAAAAAAATATTTTCATTTTAAATTGTTTAATTCTTATAAATTTCTTTAAATTCTTTTCAATTCAAAAGTTAATTTTTTTTGGTTTTGTACATTACTTTTGTCACATCAATCGCTTTTGGTCACTTTTTCACTTTTTTCAAGTAAATTAGTCTCGGGCAGCCCTAAGAATAAATGAAAAAAATTCTAATCTTAAGTTCAGGGAAATGAAAAATTGGCGAGGAAAAATTAGGGAATTTGAAAAATGAAGTTTTGCGGTCACTATGATATATAATATTTTTGTCAGTAATTTATTTGCCTTGTATTTCTGTTTCTTTTTTTGTGGTTGCTTCCTTCTGACGATTATATTTTCAGTTAAAAATTTTATTATTTCGTTGAACATTCGTCTTTTTGGTTTGAAAATTCAACTATTTTGGTAGAAAATTATAACTTTTTGTTGAAAATTCATATTTTGGTTGAAAATTAATTTTATTTGGTTGAAAATTATTTTATTTGGTTGAGGATTCAGCTATTTTGTTGAAAATTCATCTTTTTGGTTGAAAAATGAACTGCTTTGTTGAATGTTGAACCACTTTGTTAAAAAATCTTGTTTTGTTTTGGTTTGAATTGAAAATTGATCTCTTTGGTTGGAAATTCGTGTTTCTTTTCTTAAAAATTAATTTTCTTAACTGAAAATGTAACTATTCTAGTTGTAGCTATATCATTTTAGTTCAAAATTCATGTCTTTGGTTAAATTTTGCATTATTTTTATTTTATATTATTATAATTTTGTTGCAAATTCGTATTTTTGGTTGAATTCAACTGTTTTTTATATAAAATGAAAATCTTTTTTTCCATTGAAACCGCATCTTCTCTGGTTAAAAATTGAACTGCTTTGTTGAAGGAAGAACCACTTTGTTAAAAAATTATTCTTTTCAAGGTTCACCATTTTAGTGGAATATTCATCTCTTTGATTGAAAATTCTTTTTTTTTGTGTGGAAAATTAATTTTTTTAATTGAAAATTCAACTACTTAGGTTGAAGTAGAAGTACTTTGTTAAAAAAATGTTTGTTAAAGATTCATCTCTTTGGTTGAAATGCTACTATTTTGTTGAAAATTCTTTTGTTTTTAAATTTTTAATTAATTTTCTTGAGGAAGCGTTCATTAATTACGTAAGGGAACAAAAGATAAATGTCATATTGTGATGTTTATCAAATTGTCGTAGGTTTTTCATCTCTCTCTTTCTTATTTATTGTTTTCTTTCTTGCGCGTAATTGATGAACGCTCTCCAACTGAAAATGTAAGTTCTCCATTGTTGGTTAAAAATTGATCTCTTTTTGTTGAAAATTCGTCTTTTTTGGTAGAAGATTAATTTTGGTTTAAATTTTCCTCTTTTTTTGTTCAAAATTCGACCTTTTTACAGAAAATTCGTCTTTTGGCTTGAAAGTTCAACAATTTAGATGAACTTTTTTTTCTTTTTTGACTCAAAAATCTTTATTAATTGAAAATTCGTCTTTTTGTTTAAAAAATTATTCATAGTAGTTGAAAATTCATTCCCTTGCTTGGAAATGTGTCTTTTGGGTACAAAATTGGTCTTCTTTGTTGAAAATTCGTCGTTTTTTTATTTAAAAATCATTTTTTTAAGTAGGAATTTCATTTTTTTTAGAAATATCAGCTATTACCTTTTTTTGAGAATTCCATCTTCGTAGGCTAAAATTTCAACTGTGTGGCTGAAAATATAATTATTTTGTTTAAAATTTAACTCTTTGGATTTAAAATTTAACTATTTTGTTGAGAATGTAACTGTTTTTAAGTGTAATCTTTTTTTTTATTAAAAATTCTACCGTTTGGTTGAAAATATATATTTGTAAAATGAAAATTCAACTATTTGGTTAAGAGTTGAACTACTTGGTTGTAAATCCAACTGTTTTGTTAACAATTAACTTGTTGTTGATTGAAGTTTAATGTTTTAAATTTCGACTATTTGTTTGGAAATTTGTCTTTGCATGTAGAAAATTCAAGTCATATTTTGGTTGAAAATTAAACTGTTTTCTTGAACATTTGTCTATTTGGACAGAAAAATATTCCTTTTTGATTGAAAATTTTTACTTTTATGGTAAAAAAGTCATCGTTTTTGGTTGAAATAAATAAATTTAACATTTTAAAATCTTAATCTGCTATAATGTTTTATTCCATTTATGACAGATTCTATGTGATAAATGTTACTAGTCTTTGAATATTAATGGTCAAGTGAAATGAAGAATTGGTCAGGGAAAAATCAAGGAATTTTGAAAGTAATGTTTTTCGGCCACCCTGTTTTGAAATCTTGAAATCTGATGTACACTCAAAAGTTGAGTGGTCAAACCCTTGATATCTTCAGATTTAAAAAAGTACCCGCATTACAATTTAATAATTTCTTCCTCCAGTTAAAAGGGAAACACGAAGAGAATTTACCAGTAGTTCGCCAGAGCATGGCTCTAAACGAGAGACAATGTTCTGTCAGTGAAATTGTTCTGATGCACGAAAACAAAGGTCAACCAAATCGTTCGGCAGGGAACGGAAATGGCAACAATCCGCCAACCAATGCGGGCAATCAACGACCAAAATATCCTAAAAATCCGTCGGGGGAACAGCAACGAGAACAACAACAACAAGAACAACAAACTTCTGTCCCACCTTCTGAACCCTCAAAGAACTTGAATGATGGACCTGGGAGTTTAGATTCTGTTTCTACAGTATCAAATCTTTCCAACGACACGAAGCAGAGTAACGACGAAGTTGCTATCAGAACCTATGCAGGATTGAGTGCGACAACTCAAGAAAGGATCAGAAGGTTCGAACAAGAAACGATGACGATGCTGCAGAGGGATCAGCATCGACAAAGACGCGAGGCTGAACGGAGAGAAGAAGAAAGGAAAAGAATCGAAAAAGAGTGGCAGCTCGCAAAATCCGAAATGGAGAATGACGATATTCTAGACAGCATTGTTGATACCACCGTCGCACCCAACTTCTTATCGGAAAGATTGTCTAGTTTAAACGAAAGGCTCAGTGACAGATCTTCTTTGGATTTGTCGGATTGTCATGTGAGGTCAAAATCTAGCACGAGAGCTATGCCATTGTCAATTGCCGTGCAACAACAGCCAACTGCGAGACAAAAGGCTCAAGCTAGTACGCAACTGAGCAACATCTTGGGCGAGAAAATGAACAACGGCGTCATTAAGAAGTTCAAAACCGATAAAGAGGTGAGTTTACTGACTTTATTAATAATAAAATCGACTTTCTTCCTTTTTCGTGGCTAGTTCACTACTTATTATAAATTTTAATCTCAGTGCAACTTTCAAGAAATTCATAACGTAAAAATGTTTACCATTTTATTTGAGTACATCACGAATTGAATAATTCCTCATCGAAGCTGTAGAATTAGACAATTTTTAATTAATAGCTTTTGGAATACAAATAGGCATTATGGCTTCTTTTATACTGTATTATTTGTGATGAAAGTGAATCAATATTTCAGTATTTTCAAGTTTACAAAGCAATCAATAAGAAAGTCCTTAATTTGAACGTTCAAAACTTTCAAAATATTCCAAATATAATAAGGGACCGTCCATTAATTACTTAAGGCTTTTTTTTAGGGTGGGGGGAAATTTTTGGGTGTTGAAATTACTTTTTATAATATTATACACATTGTGTCATTGCTTGTTGTATTTTTTCTTAATTTAGGAATATTTTATGTCACGACCAATAATTTCCTATAGTCCTTAAAATCACTTAAAACCGGTTAAATTCCTTGAAATTCCGTAAAATTTTTCGAATTGTTGTTACGAGATCCCTTAACATTTTTTAAATCCCTTTAAAATTCATTGAAATCTTTCATATCCGTGGGAATCTTTCCGAATCTTTTGAAATCCCTGAAAAGTTATTAAAATCCATTAAAATCTTGAAAAGTCATTAAAAATCCTCGAAATTCTTCAAAATCCTTTGAAATTCTGTTTAATCTTCTGAAATCCTGTGAAATCTGTGAATATGCACTTTGTTTTTTTTAAATCTCTTAAAATCCTTTGAAATCCCATGAAACCATCGAAACTCCTTTAAATCTCTTAAAATCTGTTAAAATTCCTCAACATTTTTTGAAATCTTTTGAATCTTATAGAATTCTTTCTAATCCCTTTAAATCTTCGAAATCCCATTAAAATTCTCTGAAATCCTTGAAAATTCCTGGAAACACTTTGTTATCTTTTAAAGTTTGTTAAACATTGATTGAAGTCTCTTAAAATGGGTTAGAATCCTTAAAATTCCATGAAATATTTCCAAATATTATACGAGATCCCTTGAAACCTTTTGAATATATGTATCACTATCTTTTAAAAGCAAATAAAATTCCTCGAAATACCTTAAAATCTTATTAATATTCGGAAATCCTTTTCAATTCTGTTAAATCTTTTGAAATCTTATGAAATCCGTGGATATATGAATATAATATAATATATATGAATGCTTCGAAATCTCTTAAAATCCTATGAAATCCCGTGAAATCATCGAAACCCCTTTCAATCTCTTAAAATGCATTACAATTTCTTAAAATCGTTTAAAATCCCGTGAAATATTTTGAATCTTGTAAATTCTTTCAAATCCCTTTATATCTTCAAAATTTCATAAAAATTCCTTAACATCTATTAAAATCTTCGAAATATACTAAAATCCATTAAAATCATTTGAAAGCCATTGCAATTCCACGAAATCGCTTGAAATCCTGTTAATATTTGGAAATCCTTTAAAATTCTATTAAACCTTTTGAAATCTTACGAAATTCTCTAAAATCCGGGGAAATATTTGCTGTGGAAAGTTTTGAAATTTCTTAAAAACTCATTAGGGGTCGTTTACATAATACGTCACACGTTTTTCCTTTTCTTAAATAAAGACGAGAATAAAATTGTCTTTAAACCAAAAGGGATACAACGATATAAACAAAAGAAAAACGTGTGACGTATTATGTGCACGACCCCTTAAAATCTCTTAAAATCCGTTACAATTCCATAAAATCTTTTTAAATCACGTGAAATCTTTTGCATCTTATAAAATCCCTTCAAATGCCTTTAAATCTTCGAAATCTTATTAAAATCCACTGAAAACCTTCAAGATTCGTGAAAATACTTCAGTATCCCTTGAAATTTTTTTTAAATCGCATTTACAGTGAAAATAATTGACATTTTCTTGCTTTATGGAGTAAAAAATACAGAATCTTGAATAAAGGGGGGGGGGTCCCAAAAATCTGATGAATCCTGAAAATATGGAGGGAGGTGGTCTACAATATTTAAAAAATTATCCTCATGTAATTCATGGACGTTCCCTGATATGAAATTGAAAGCGTTTGCAATTACCCAATTTTTTATTTAAATTGTTTTAAATTAAATTACCCCGGATTAAAAGTTTGAAAGCGTTCAAAGTATTCGAAATATGATTATATTTATTTTATTTTTGTATTGTTATTAATAAATTGAATAATAACTTCTTGTGTCAGTAAAAAAACATTCAAATTGGAGGTTTAGAGTTTTCTTTTTTGAAAAATGGATAAGGTGTGAGTTTGAAATGAAATTGAGTTGAAATTATATAGTAGAAAAGACAATTCTTTGAATTTGCAAGCATTTCAATTATTAAAAATAGAACTTTAAAAGTGTTTCTATTTTAAAACCTTTAAATTAAGAAAATTAAAATTTTGAAAATAATCCAAGTTGTCAAGTTAAATATTGCAGAAAAAGAATATTCTAAAAGCATGGATTTGAAATCCTTCAAAGTGAAGGTAAGTAAGATATAAGATATTTTTTTAATTATAGTTTTATTCTTATGTTATTGAATTGGATTTCGAAGATTAAAAATAAACTCCAATTTGAAAGTTTTAGATTTTACTTATTCTTCTTTAATTACATTTATTTCTTATCTAAAAGTCTTCAGAATTGCCGTAGAAAAAATTCAGAAATGTTATCGAGTTTCGAATTCGAAATTATGTTAAAATCCTGTAAATGGTAACAGAAATCAAAATAGCATCTTATAATTTAAGTATATATAATTCCGAATTTTTGTTTATAAA
This sequence comes from Andricus quercusramuli, assembly GCA_932178445.1. Lineage (NCBI taxonomy): Eukaryota > Metazoa > Arthropoda > Insecta > Hymenoptera > Cynipidae > Andricus > Andricus quercusramuli. The sequence goes on along the minus strand of CAKNXH010002371.1, from coordinate 397,284 downwards.
GTAAAAGTACTTACGTATAATATAATTCAATTATGGGTAATTGTCAAATTGTAGGCAAATTTCAGCACCTACAGTGGCAATCATATTATTATTAGGAATTAAACATTTCATAACGGAAATTGATCTTATCACATGTAACTATTTTAAATCCAAAAGGGGCAGTTATGAAAATAAGAAATAATAATGAATCCATGGGCACGCGCATATAATCAGTCGTACGCTGTTCTATTGTACCGTACGGTAATGATGCGAGAAAAATGTTAAAGTTTAACCTTTTTTATTTTTTATAAAAAAATAACAAATTTTAATTATCAAAAGTCACCTACTTATGAAAGAAAACACCACCAAGCAAGTAACGGAATTGTTTTCATAAATTTTTTTCACTCCGAAAATGGTTTTTAACGCACGTACGGTAATGACGTTTTTGTTGTCAAGATGCACTTTTCAGTTTTAATATCGGATTCACAGAAAAGAGAGTTAATATTTTAAGCTCAATTTTATAAAAACTTGTAATAAACAATACGCCTAATATTTTTGTATTTATTACTCAACTGTAACTACAATATTTTACTAGAAAAACAGACGTACGGTAATGACTTCTGAAATGGAAAAAATTGAGGGACAGACATCAAGGCTTTTAAAATATTATTTATTTGAATTAAAAAAATGTGCATACATTAAATTTATGTTCATGTGAAGTTTACAAACTTGATACGTTAAGCGTTTTTCAGGTTACTGTCTAAAAAAACGGAGAAAATCAGTTTATCCTTGTGCAAAGTAAGGTTGGGACGCCTACGGTAATGACGTTGCGGGTGTTCTTATATTAAATTAAATTAAATAGGAACAGAAATGAAAAAAAGGAACTGCCCATTCTGTAGAGGATGATAATAAGTGTTTATTAAAATTTTAAAAAAATCGGCACGAGCTTCTAAGTTAATGTTATATTATTGGGACTTCAAGTTTGCCTTCAATTTGACAATTACCCTTATATAATGGAAAATTATTTCTCCACAATACAGTTTTATTCTATTTTTGTGTGCCTCATCACTTCAACAAATCCATAGAAGTTTAGCTCAAAAGAAACCAAATTTAACTTACTATATGTAGTTTTTCATTTTATGTATTTCTCTGTACGTATAGTACTATAGCGTTTGATCTAATTTTCTTCTTTGAAATTTAAAAATATTAAAAGTGGGAGTTCTTTAAGTGACACTTGTACTCTCTACTGCAAAAGAAATAAATTTGTTAATATTTGACAGTATTATTTACAATGAGTGTAATATAATATTAATAGTATTTTGAAATATCTTCAAAAATTTCATACGACTTATTTTGTAATTTCACGTGATTTTTTTTAAGCCTTCTAGTTGATCTGAGGTTTGTATTAAGTAAGAAAACTCCCAGATCTAACAATCTTTTTAAATATTTATAAATGATGTTTTGTTATTGTTCTAGCAGTCACCGGATTCTAATCTCTTGGCACCGACTCGCTATGGAAGTTTAGACTCGCTGCACGAGATTCACGGCTATCCCTCGTCATCGCCTTCCCAACAACGTCGAGGACTTCCGGGGGATATTTCAGACGATGGTCAGTATCTGCATTTATTAATCAACAAAGCCTGAAGCCGATTCTGACTAAACCCAAAGCGCTTTAGCTCCCTCAGAGTCAAGAAAGACAATTCAGTTGTCATTAAAAACGACGGGATACGTGTTTTTTTTTTAGAATTTGTGTTACCCTTGTCCCTGTCTTAACCGCTTTGACATTATAGAATTTATTCAAGTCAGGGCGCGGAAGAATCGCAAAACGTAAAATTTTATGAAGATCATAAGCCTTGATTAATCCTAGAAGAAACTTTTCTTTTTGAGAAATGTTAATTTAATTGTAACATTTACAGTTCAGAGGCCTCGAACTCAACACACTGACGATATTATTATACACTTTTTTCGAGCGATGAAATAAAGTAGTTCAACTTTCAAACAAGTAGTTGAATTTTCAACGAAAAAAGATACATTCTCAACAAGAAATGTTATAGTTGATATTTTAATAAAGAAAATATTTTCATTTTAAATTAAAAACAGTTGAATTGAACCAAAAAGGACGAATTTCCAATAAAACAAATTTATTTTTAATAATATATTTAATAATATAATGATATGAATACTTTAACCCACGAATTGAATTTTCTATCTAAAAATATGCATTTTAAAAGAATAATGTGATTATTTTTCTAACAAAAAAGTCGAATTTTTAACTAAGTAGTTTGAATAATAAATTTAATGTTAGCCCAAATTTGTATTTATATAATTTTTAGTTTATATCTATTTCATTTCTTAACTTATCAACTAAATAGTTGAATTTCTAAACTAAACGATATCAATTATTAACCAAAAATGAAGAAGTTAAATTTTAATTAAGGAGAATCAATTTTCAATTTAAAAAAAACTAATTTTCTGCAAATGAGTTTAATTTTATACTGAATAGTTGAATTTTCAAGCCAAAAAGATTTTCAGCAAAACAGTTCAATTTTCAGTTTAAACAAAAAATTATTTTTAACCTAAATAAAATCAATTTTGAACTAAAATTCTGAATTTTATTGATTCATGTTATGGTTCTTGACCAGCGAAATATAGTAAATAATGCAATTTGAATGTGTTTTACCTACATGGTCTAAAATCAATATTTTTGAATATTTATTATTAATTTTATAATTTGTGAAAAAAATCTCTCTAGATCCGCTGGGATTCGAACACCAGGTCTTCCAGATTTCCAGGTCTGAAAGACCTAGTATTCAAATCCCAGCGGAGCTAGAGAGATTTTTTTTCACAACTTATGAAATTAATAATCAATATTAAAAAAATATTAATTTTAGACCATGTAGGCAAAAAACTTTAATATCACATTATTTAAAGTTCTACATCTTCAACTTGAAAATTCAACAATTTGGTTGACATCTTCATCTTTCTTAACTAACAAATTTTGTTTGATTACACTGTCTGGTTAAAAATTAATTTGTTTCGTTTGAAAATAAACTTTTTTGTTGACAATTCAACTGTTTTGTAGAAAATTCGTATTTTCGGCACGAAAATTCAATAATCTGGTAGAATATTCTAGTATTCGGTTAAAAGTTGAACTACTTTATTTTAAGTTCTTTTCTCTGGTTGAAAATTCAACAATTTATTTCAAATTCGTTTTGTTTTTGGTTGAATATTTATCATTGTTAGTAGAAAATTCATGTATTTTGTTAAAAATGCTTCTTTTTTTGGTAGAAAATTAATCTTTTTGATTGATGATGTAAATATGTTGTTGAAAATTTATGTATTTTCTTTAAAATTGGTATTTTGGTAAAAAAATCCATTTTTTTTTTTGATAACAGTGCAACTTTTTGGTTGAAAATTTAAAATTTAAAATTTTTGTGTGTTAAATTAATCTTCTTGGTTGAAAATTGAAGTTTTTTGTACAAAACTTGCCTTTTTGGTTAGGGAATTGAAAATTTTGGATAAAATTTGGTTCCTTTGTTGAATGAAAAATCTTGTTTAAAATTTGAACTCTTGTTTAAAATTTGTCATTTTCATTTCAAAATTCATTTCCTTTGGTACAAATTTCATATTTTTTTGTTCAAAATGCAAGTTTTTGGTTGAAAATGAATTCGTTTTGGTTGAGGATTCAACAATTTTGTTAAAAAAATCCTCCTTTTTGGTTCAGTTCAACTTTTTTTTTTTTTTAATTTGAAATGAAAATATTTGTTGGTGACAATATCAACGAGGGGTACGTGGTTCAAAATTTCACACTATTTTTGATTTCTGAAGTGTGTTCGAGGCCTGCATTTAAAATGTTTCCCCATCGCTTATGGTTTATAATTTAGCGTAGCTTCTGGAAGAAAAATAAAACACTTCACGCATCTTTGTGTCCCTCTCCCAAATTAGACACATTTTAGGATTTCGCCCTAAGTTTACGCGCAAACCCTTTTCCATGTTAATTTATTCTCTTTGTGCATTTTTCTCTGTGTAATTCGCTTCTGACGATCGGTGAGTGTAGCCGGATCTTGTTTTCTACACTGGACTCAGAAGATTCTCACTATTAACAAAAAGCTTTCTAGGTACTTGTTTTCTCTTCTTCACCTTTTTCATGCGATTTGTATAAGCATTGAAAATGCAACGTCTTCTTGTAATCGAGAGTTCATTTCCGTTATGTTATCCTCGTTACGAATTTTTCAGTTTTTCCTCGCCAGGGGCTGTCGTGCTTAAACTATACTTTTATCACGCAGATGAGCGTTTATTTTTCGTGCATGGTGTGCAACTTCTTCTATCATGATGCACTTTAGAATTTCAAATACAAGCATTTTTATTTTAAGTGAATTGCAAATTTGAGCTTAGAGCTTGTCTGCATGTCGATTGTACTTTAATGTTTAAGAGCTCAGGCAGATTTAAAGATTTTTTAATGTCCGACTCAAGTGAAATGATGAGGGAAAACTCGGGAATTTAATTATATTGGAATTTTAATTATATCATGTATTTGGCTGCGTTTGTAAATTCGAACTTTTGGTTTTTATTCTGCAACTTTAAAGCTTTAAATTGTCTTGACGATTTGGAATTTGTTTGCCTCTCATTTATCCAATTTAAAAAGTGCTTTTGAACTTGTAATATAAGTAAAATTCCGAAACCAGTAAAGTCTTTTTTTTCAGAAATTAGAACTGATCAACAATTTCATTATTTTAAATTTATAAAAATGTATTAGAAACGCAAATGAGTCGATGTTCTGTTTGCTCAAGGCTGGCCGCACGCTTGTGATTTGCAAAAGCAACTATCATGAAACAAAATCGGACAAAAAAATCAAAAACAATTTTTTTAAACTTCCTGAATGGAAGAAGTTTTAAATTTCGAAATATTAACATTTGTTTTCTCGAGATTTATTGAACATAACATCTATAAATTTCTCGATTTATTCGGATAGGGATTTGTAAAAATTGTTTCTTATTTTTTGGGCTCCATTGCTTGCTTGGCTGTTTATTTTCGAGTTTCATTAGAGTACCACGTATCGTGATTTTATCAATTATTCTTTGAGAAAGAATCATAAAAATTGTTATTACAATAATTGTTCTTTTATAACTTTTTCTTTATAATGGGTAAGAGCATTACAATTTTTGATTGACGTGTTAAATATATTTCATCATTTTTTTTTTATAATTTAATACAGAATTAAATTGTTAAAAAATTCACGTGGCACTCTAAATAAAAAATGAATCTCATATCAGTTTTGTGCCTGCGTTATAATAATAATTTTAAGAAACAAGCATCTGGCTTGTTTCTTCTGTCTTATGAGTAATTATTTTGGTCTGGATTCTGGAACTTTACGATTCAATTAAGCCAGATTGCGGGAATCGAAATTCTTCAAAATGTGAAAAGAAAAATACAAAATGAGTAAGATTACGTCTTGAAGGTGAAGAATCTTCCTAATAAATGCTAGCATCAGAATTGTACATATTTTTGATAATATATAACTGAAATACTACAGTATTATAAAAACTGTAACTTTTGTTACTGATCTGTAATTTCATTCAAAGATAAGATAAAAACAAAATAAAAAACGAGAAAAAAAACTTCAGTCAAATGTAGAGCGAACAATTCTAAATTATATTGTTTACGAGATTTGAACCTGATCTTCCTCTCATAAACCTAGAGTCTGAAGGTTTTTATTTTTGTAGATAAGAGATTGAAAATTAAAATTGAAGATCAGCAGCTGGTTTCAAACTTAGAATATACATAGTCAGGGTGTTTACTTACCTGGAAAACCCTCGAAATGTAAGGGCGATTTTTTTCGTCAAATGAGAAAATATTTTTAAAATTGTAGTAGAAAATTAAATAACAATATTTTTCTTATTGTTAAACGTACCTTTTAAAGTACTGTATTTATAATTATTTAAATCATCTTTTTATCATTTTTACAAATCTCAAGAAAATATCTTTTATTCAAAGTATTAATATGTGAAATATGCACTGAATTTCAAGTATGAAGATAGAATAAATTTTTTTTTTAAATTATTATTATTAAAATTCATTCGTCATTCGATGGTGATCATGAATATATTTAAGAATATCCTGTAATCATTTTTCAAAACTTTCCAAATAAAACACATTAAGTGGTTATATTAAACACAAGAATTACTTTTTTAGCAAAAAAAACTTAATCTTGAACCACTAAAATGAACTTTTAACAATTTGGCTCCACTTTCGAATAATTAGTTGAATTTTCAACAAAAAAATGAAATTTTAATTAAAAAACAGTTGAATTAAAACAAAAAATCGTACTTTCAACAAATTGTTTCAATTTTCACTTTCAACCGAGTAAATGAATTTTCAGCCACAAAGATGAAATCTCTGCAAAAAATGTTATAGTTAAGATTTAAAAAAAAATGATTAAAATTTTTAATAAAAATCAGTTAAATTTTTAACACAAAAAGATTCAATTCCTACCAAAAGAGATGACTTTTCAACAGAATACATAACTTTCATACCAAATATTTGAATTATAAAAAAATGCAACAAAATAGTTAATTTTCAAGTATATCATTCAATTTTCTACGAAACTGTTAAAATGTTAAACCAAAGAGACGAGATTTCTACAACACAGTTGAATTTTTAACCCGAAAAATATGATTTTTCAACCAAATTTATAGTTTTCAACAAAGTAATTCATTTGTTAATTTTCAAGCAAATCATTAAATTTTGTACGAAAGCTTTTCAACAAAAAAAATAATTTCCAAACAAATAGTTGGAGTTTTAACAAAAACAGATTAATTTTCTGCAAAAAGTTGCATTTTTAACAACAAAAAAAGATGAAATGTCAATGAAAAAAGATTAATTTTTATACTACACAAACGAATTTTCCACAAAGGAGTTGAATTTTCAACAAATAAGTTAATTTGCAACAAAAAATTGTAGTTGCAACCAAATAGTTTAATTTTCTATCAATGTGTTGAATTTTCAAGCAAAAAAGACGAATTTTGTCCACGAAAGTTTAATTTTTACCCCAAAGTATAAATTTTCAATAAAAAATTTCATTTACAACCAAAACGTTAATTTGCAACCAAATAATTTAACTTGTTTTAATCAAATTTTTGGAATTTTCAAGATAAAAGACGAATTTCCTACACAACAGTTGAATTTTGAACGCGCAAAGATAAATTTTCAACAACAAATTCAATTTTTAACTAAACAGCTGAATTTTCACCTAAATAGTTGAATTTTTTACCAAAATTTTAAATTTTCAAGCCAAAATGACGAATTTGATAAAAAAACAGTTGGATTTCTAATCCGAAAGTATGATTTTCCAAAATAGACAATTTTCAACCAAGCAAAAAACATGGAATTTCTACGATAAGAGTTGAATTTTCAACCCATAAATATGAATTTCAACAAAAAAGTTAGTTTTGAACAAAAACGTTACTTTGCAACAAAATAGCTTACTTTTTTTCAAAATGTTGAATTTTTAAGCTAAATGGACGAAACTTGTACACAACAGTTAAATTTCAGCCCAAAAAAGCTCCAACAAAATAGTTAATTTTCAACCAGTTAAATTTTCACCCAAACAGTTCAATTTGCTAAGAAACTGTTAAAATTTCAAGCCCAAAATGCGAACTTTTAATAAAAGAGTTGAATTTTCAACAAAGAGTTCATTTTCTACCAAATAGTTGAATTTTCTAAAACAAAAAAAAATTTCAAACCTGAAAAAATGTGGCATTGTCAGGGAGTTTTCCAGGAATTGGGTAGACACCCTATGATGATCAGGCTTTTTGTTTTGTGTTTGAGTAGCAGAACAGTCAGGTCAACACAGTAACTTATTTTAAACAAATGAATCTTAAACTCATTTTTTGGCTAGTTTTAATGTAAAGTTCTAAAATGAATCCCTATATTGTCTGCAATTTCGTGGTGGTACGATTGATGAATGATGATGGGATTGAACGCGTAGGCACGCAGCAAGCCCGAGTTTTTGGTGCTACATATCGGCCCATCTACACAGTGTCGCAGGGTCCGGTGGCACCCACACGAAGACACCGATCCCAAAACCAGAACCAGCGTCATCCCCAGTCCCATTCATCACCAGCCCCTCCTCCCTACAAACAATCCCAGCAGCAGAATCAGCAGCAGCCGCAGCAACAACAACCACAACAACAACCTCGCCAACTCCGTCATCCGAATCACAGCGGTCTTCGCCACAGTTACAGTTCCTCCAGCCAGGGATTCCAGAGTCTGGAGACGGTGTCGGGGTATCCTCCAAGATTGTAAACCGAATTCTCACAATCAGAGGTAAATCGGAACGCCGAGAACAATGTCCGTGGAATTAAAGCAAGCTAAAGGCTGGCTCGTCCGAATGGCTTTTAAGTTTCGTTTTTTTACACGCACACAAAGTGCTTGTCTGCTGCCGAATCTGCGTCGTTTTCTCAAGCTTGGTTTTTCTTTATAGATCCTGATCCAGTTTTTTCAACCTCAGACAATGATCAACCCAACATCCTGCATCGACTAGTGATAGACTAATTCCAGGCCTCACAGCTGCTCCCTTTTCCCCTCTCAACTATTTTCAGTCTAGATTTTTGCCATTTCAATCAAGTCCATTAAGAGACTTTACTATGAACTATAGTTGCAATTTGTTAGATAAGCTTTTTTTCAATTGGAGACTTTAATTTGGGAAATACATTATTCAGATTATCAGTAAATTTCTTGGATCATTTAAAAGGGAAATAAATAAACAGGACCTGTGAGGCAAATTATGAATTCCCTCAGCGAGATTCCCTCTTTGAATTAACATTCTGGAACTGAAATCTTGTGCCTAACTCTTGTGAAAGTAACATCGACCATCAAATCACTACCTCATGCCTACACCATTTTTCCTATCCAATCGTTGCTGTTGTCATTGTTGCTGTTGTCTCGAAAAAATCGCTGTACGCCCTTTTCTGATTATATTGCAGCTCTAATTATGATTTCAGGAATGATATCACGCAATTAGCCAGAACGCACCTAAGCTACTCTATTTTTCTATTTCAAGTTTTCATATCGAGCCCGGTTATAACTTGACACCCGGAGTTTATTTTTTGTGCTCAATAACAAAACCGATCGATCGAGGCTTTCAATGTTTTCATCTATGAAGTGATTTTTTATTGAGAAGGAGGATTATCATCCAATTTTCTGATTACAGGTAGCGATCTATTGACCAGCCTCACATCAACCTTCGATCGCAAATGGAAGTCTCTGGTGAACCCGACGAGTCAACCTCCCTCATTTATCGAAACCTCAAGTGTCACGAACGTCCCCGCCGAAGTCAAAGAAGAAAAACCTGCTGAGCGAACTCAAGCTAGATTCACACCTGAAGTTTACAGAGATCCGAGCCTTCACAGGTCGACTGCTGACAAGGGAAAATCTCTTAATCAGAAAAATGTAAGTCCTGCATTTTTCTTTTTCCATCTTTGGATTTCAGTAGTTTCAATACATTTCGTTAATCGTTTGGAATCTTTGACATTTTTTGGAATCTTCGAAACCTTTGTGATACCTTTAAAATATTTTGAAATACCATACAGTCCAGGAGTATGAAGATACCCAAAAAAACTAGCGATTGAAAATATGCACTCACTTCTCGCAGGATATCTCATGAACAAAATAAGATAGAATCATTTAGTAAAAAAGCGTTGGAAAGTTGATTAAATTCCGCGTCTCATATGGGCCTTATTTGAAATATTTTTGATAAATTAAGACTGAGTTAACTAGCGAGAAAGACCGGTCTAATTTATGATTTTTGCCAATTTCCATAATTCAACTTCAACTCCTGGCAACATCAAGGAAATTAATGATAAAACTTTGAAAGCCACGCAAAATGGACCTTTAAATCTCGTATTTAAAGTGAGCCTAAGCAACTGTTAAAGTGTTCAATTCGAGGAATTCCAAAAGATTTCAAAGTTTAATTTTAAGATTTTTGGGTATTTTTCAAATATTCAAGGAATTTTTAAGTGCTTTAAAAAGTTGCAAGGGATTTTAAAAAGATTTTAAACATTTAGAGTATTTTACAGGATTCCAAGGAACTTTTAATAGATTTCAATAATTTGAAGGGATTCCAAAGAATTAAAAAAATGTTATGGTTTTTTCAAAGATTCCAAGGAATTTTTAAGGGCTTTAAAGAGTTTCAAAAGATTTCAAAGGATTTCAAAAGGATTTTAAATATTTCAGGAAAATTATTCTGAGGAATTTTTAATAGATTTCTATAATTCGAAGTGATTCCAAAGGATTGTTAAGATTTTAGGTAATTTTTCAAATTATTCAAAGGATTTGAAATGTTCTCGGAAAATGTTCCAAGGAATTTTTAATAGATTTCAATAATTTGAAGTGATTTCAAATAATTTTCAAGATTTTAGGGTATTTTAAAACGTCCGTGGAATTTTCATGAGCTTTAAAAAGTTTCAAGGATTTAAAAGAGTTGAAATATTTTACGGCATTCTAAAAGATTCCAAGGCATTTTTTAAAATAGACTTCAATAATTTGAAGGGATTTCAAAGGATTTGTAAAGATTTGATAGTATTTTTAAACATTCCAAATAATTTTTAAGGGCATTAAAAAGTCAAAACATTTCAAAAGGATTTGAAATATTTTAGAAAAATATTCCGAGGAGTTTTTAATAGATTTCAATAATTTGAAGTGACTCCAAAGGATGGCCAAGATTTTAGGGTAGTTTTCAAATTTCAAAGGAATTTTCAAGAGCTTTAAAAAGTTTCAAGGATTTTAAACGATTTGAAGTATTTTGGGGTATTATAAAATATTCCAAGGATTTTTTAATAGACTTCACTAATTTGAAGATATTCCAAGTGATTCTGCAGATTCGATGGTATTTTTGAAGATTCTAAAGAATTTGCAAGGTATTTAAAAAGTTTCAAGGGATTTGAAAAGGTTTTGATTTGAAATATTTTAGGAAAAGATTCCAAGGAATTTTTAATACATTTCAATAATTTAAAGTGATTCCAAAGGATTTTGAGATTTTCTTAAAGCTTGCAAAGAATTTTCAAAAGTTTCAAAAATTTTGAGGAATTTCAAAAAAATTGTAATGGTATTAAATATTTTAGGGTATTTTAACAGATTCCAAGGAATTACAGAGAATTTGGAAGATTTTAGGGTATTTTAAAAAATTTCAAGGAATTTTCAGGAGCTTTAAAAAGTTTCAAGTAATTTCTAAAGATTTAAATTATTTTAGGGTATTCTAAAAGATTACAAAGAATTTTCACTAGACTTAATTAATTTGAAGGGATTCCAAAGGATTTTAAATAGTTTAGGATTTTTCAAATTTCAAGGAATTAATGGATTTGAATGATTTTCAGGAATTTTAAAAGCTCTCAGGATATTTTAATAAATTTTTTATGAATTCAGGAATTTTCATCAGATTTCATAGAATTTCACGGGATTTTATAATATTGTAATAGATTTCAAAGAATTTATTCACGAGAAATGAGGATTTCGTATGGTTTCAAAGAATTGGAGACATTTTCAAATATTTGTTTGCAATTCAGTTGAATTTATTTGGATTTCACCCTGAATTCTCTTAAATTCGTTTGAATTCTTGAATTTTTTAATTAACTTGAATTCATTTTTTAATCTCTCTTAGTTTATGTTTAATTGATCCTAAAGTCTTTTAAACTCGTCTTGGATTCTTATCCATTTCATCAAATTATTTTTAAGTCCCTTGGATTTTTCTATACTCATTTCAAACTTAATGAATTCAATGAATTTCTTAAATGTTTTTGAATTGTATTCAATTCATATGAATTTTGATGAATTTCGTCGAACTTTTCTCATTTCCCTTAAATTTCTCGAAATTCACTGACAATTTAATGGAATCAATGTAATTTTTCTAATTTTTTCCAATTCGTTTGAATTCAAGTTGCATTGTTTTGTAGTCTTTTGAATTTATCCTGAATTCGTCAGGTAAAATGAAAAATTAGGGAAAAGCCACGGAATTTTGAAAATGAAGTTTTGCAGCCACTCTGAATTTTTGAAATCTTTAAATCTGTTGTACAATCGAACGTTGAATGGTCAACCGCTCGATTAACTAGCAATACATTTTTCTCTTTACAGCACGTCCCGGAAAAAGATTCAGATTCCGGAATAGTGGATACAACCGACTCAAGCGTCACAGACTTGCCAGACAACGATCGTCACGTATCCAGCAAAAAATCGCAAAAAGACGAAGCCACCTCAAGTACATTTCTCGACGCAAGTGAAAAAGACGAATCCGTAAAACTCGAGCAATCTTCCCACACAAAAAAGCGACCTGATTCCTCACCCGACTCTCAAGACAACCCATCATCCACAAGCTCTCCTTCTCATCGCGATGTTGATACTTCATCCAAAACCGACGACTCTTCCCAAAAAAACGACTCCATCGATCCCTCTTATTCCAACAAACTCAAAAAATTTGAGAGCATGAGTCAAGCCACTTCGGAGCCCAGGTCTCGCCTAAAAAGATCCGAGTCTTTAAACAAGCGAACCGAAAACGTGACATCGAAGCTCAAAAGATCGGAAAGTTTGAACAAACACTCTTCAGATCGACCTCTCACTTCTCCAAGTAACGGAAAGCTAAAACGTTCGGAAAGCCTCAACAAACACTCGGATCGGTCCGAGTCCCCAAACAGTAAACTCAAGCGATCCGAGTCTCTCACGAAAACTGAGAAAACGGAATCTAACATCAGCAAAAGGCGGCAATCAGTCAGGAAGGAAAGTGCGACCAAATTGAAAAGGAAGAACGGAATGCCTGAACGTTCTATCAAAAGGAGACACACCGTTGGCGGGACCAAGGACTTTGACAAAGTACACTGGCTTGATAATAAGCTCCAAGCAGAGGCCGAGAAGATTATTAAGAACGACAAGCCAACAAAGAAGAGCCAACTACGCACCAGTTCACCAGATCTCAGCAGCAATCGATTTAATCTTGCTGATACCAGTTTTCTCATCGAAGTCAGCTTTCGTGGACCCAGCAACGTCGTCTTCAACGTCACCAACGCCCGTCCTCAGTCCCTCCCAGATGGGACCCTCACATCGAAAGTTTACAAAGTGCCCCTAGAAAGTCACGTTTAGTATAAGAAAGGATAATCCTAGTTCAAATAACGTTCATATCAATTCGAGTTCTAAAGGGGAAACATCAGCATTTCGGGAATGCGATCAATTTACCACTAAATAATCAGAATTTTTTTGATTTAAGATTGGTGAGAATAGAAGATTTCTATTTATTCACAGCCGAACATATTTGAATATGTCCAAGTTTGAATAGTTACAAACTTGAGAGAATATTTTCAAAAGTATCTAACTTAATTTGCATTAAAATGATTCTTTTAGTTCATATCTGCTCAACTTCGGTGAATTCGGGAGAATTAAATGGAATTCACCATAATTCAGTCGATTCTTGTTAGAATCCATTTGAATTTCATTGATTTGGTGTAAATCCACTTAAACCCCCGATTTGAAATTTTCCTGAATCTTAGAACTCTTATATCAATGCCCTTTCCCAACTCCGTGAGCCAAAATGATGGACCAATTTGCGGCATAGATTTTTACTTAGCGCCAAAATAGATAGATTCGATGAAGAATTTCAGTATTGAAAAGATTTTTTTATTTGTCCCGCGTTCGACGTTTTCGTTGGCTGATAATATCCTTAGAGGAAAGTAACGATTATGAAAGTTAAGATCAGTTAATATTATAAGGCGGAATTTTATCTTACAATATCTACACATTGTCAATTATCTACAAATTGTGAATTGTGATCGTGCAATTTTTTTGTATATACGCTTCATATTACGAGGAATATGCGAATATTTGCGAGGGGATGGTTTAGTAGTGACTTTGGAATCGTTTCTCTGTTGCATTAACGATTCTTCTAAAGAATTCGTGAAAGTGAAACTCTGAAGAATGGGAGAAAAGAAAGATGGAATGCACTCTGATATTCGACGATAAGAAATTTCGATACGTGATATCTCTCTAAGGTTGGATTTATATTTTACTATGGTTATGATAATCATTTTACGATAGCGAGAAATTCGCCTTAGTTAGTAAGCTATTGAATTTATGCTGTACTATTATTATGGGTACTTCTTTTCGAGACTAGCTACTGCGATTCGTTTGTAAAAGTTTATAGGACCTGCCTTGGAATCTCATCCGGGAATATGTTCCGTAATTTCGACAAAGGAAGAAAGAAAAGACGTTGCTTTTAAACGAATCTAAATTTCGTTGTTTGCATTGACAATTATTGGATTGATAATCAGTAGAAGCAAAACGTGAGAGCTATTAATGTACATATTCTAATAAGTGAGGATTTATCGAAGGATTATTAAACAAAAGACAGTGTGTGACCGGTGAGAGTGACTTCTCGTGGAATAAAGCTTAAGGAATTAGTTGCGTTTTCCTTTTGTAAATGATAGATATTTTTTGAATCGCTAAGCAGGGCTTTTATTGATTAAGACTCGATGTATTCTTTTTTCTATTGCCGTAGGGCAGCTTATTATTGCGAGATTGCTTAGGATTGTGCACGAGACTATTATGTATGCAAGTTGATCGAATTGCCAAATCAGTCAGCTGTTGTCCTCTGTGGAAAAGAAACGGCGTGATATGTACATTGGAAACTCGACTTGGCCACGATTAATAATGATAAATAACAAATTGTAAATATAGGTGATGAATCTATTGAAATTGTCCTCCTGGGAACGATAGTAATATGCTATTTATTTCTAAATGATAGTGATTGTGATTGTATTATTTATAATTATGTATTTAAGTCTGTTGTTTTCAAGTTTCGGTGATGTTGGACAGAAATTATTAAATTTGTACATAAATCGATCAATAAATACACATAAATACAATTCATTTATTTATTTCCCTTGCAACGAGATTTCTTTTAGTAATTTCAAAATTATTCTTATGATGAGCAATCGACCCGCACTGTAATACAAAAAATTGATTTTCTGGTGAATATTAAATAATAATAATTGCAGCAGGTCTAAGCAAAAAATGGCCTGGCAAAATTTTGGGAACGAATTTAAAAAATAAACAGGTGCGATGTCAGGTCTAGAAAAATCTGGAGGAGTATGAGAGTATCTACTTATTGGAAAAATATGTTTGGAGTTTAAAAGAAATTTAGGGTATGGAATTAATTATCTTTTCACTATGGATTAAAATTTTATTAATTTTAATATTAGGGGCCGTAATTAAATTACGTGACGGCCCTCCGCAAGACCCCTCTCCTCCCTGTAACGAACCGTAACAAAATATCCCCGTCCCCTCTTACTGCAACTGATTTATGGTTTCCAGAAATAAAAAGATATGAGACTTGAAAGTAATGGAAATTTTTTGTATTAATTTTCAAAATTCCTTCATTTTTCCTTGAGCAATTTTTCATTTTCCCTGAATATTGACATTAAAATGACAGCATTTCAATCTTGTAATCTTTTTGACATAGGATCTTTTGTAAATGGAATAAAACAATATTTTATATACAAATTTAAAATTGTCATATTCGTTTATTTTAAACATAAAAATTACTTTTCTACCATAAAAGATGACTTTTTAACGGAATGCTTCAATTTTCAACAAAATAATAAAATTTTCAACCTTAAAAGATGAATTCTCAACAAAAAGTGTAATAGTTGACATTTCAACCAAAAGATGAAATTTCAAGAAATAAAAATTTTTCAGTCACGAAAGAAAAAAGTTCACCTAAATTGTTGAAACTTCAACCCAAAGGAGAATTTGCTGTACAAGAATTATATTTTCTATCAGCAAATATGAATTTTCAGCAAAGAAATTAATTTTCAACAAAATAATTAAATTTTCAACTAAAAAAAATGTTCTTCAACTAAAAAAAATTCAACAAAGTAGTTCAACTTTTACTCACAAAGTTGAATTTAAAATTAAAAAGTTAGATTTGAACAAAATAAATAAACTTTCAACCAAAGAGGTGAATTTCAACTAAAAATATGAATCTTCAACAAAAGAATGATTTCTTAACAAAGTGACCCAATCAAAATTTTCGAACAAAATAGTTGAATCCCCAAGCAAAGACGATTTCAACCAAACAGTTGCATTTTAATCCACGAAAAATGAATATTCTACTAAAACAGACGAGTTTTTAAATCAAGAAGACAAATTCAAAAAAATATTTCAATTTTCATCCAAAAAAGATTTTAGTTTGACTTTTCAAACATCAAAATATCAGTTTTAAACAGGATGTAAATTTTCTACGAAAATACTCGAATATTCAACCCAAAAGGACGAATTTTAAACAAAACTAATCAGAACCTCAGCGCGTCCAAGTACTTTACATGCAATTATTTTATTTGGAAATTAAGTGAAATAAAATACCATGAAATTAATTGATGAAAAGTTTTTAGCATCATAAAATGTATATGCTTTTTTTAATTCTTATTAAATATATAGTGCATATATTTCCTTATAAAAATGAATTTGTTTAAAATGTTCAAATAGTTTCGATTTTGATGTTATAGTCCAGATAGAAAAGTTATATTTATTATTAAATATGTTATAGCTGCGTAAATTTTTTTATGTAAACTAAAAAACAGTTTTTGTGTATGAGAATTATTTGAATGAATAATCATTGTTTTAAATTTTCAAAGTATCCTGGGAAAAATGTATTGGAAATACATACTTCGTTGATTCCATAAACAAATTGAGCCCATTCGTTGAAAAATTTCCAAAATCTTAATTCTTTGAAATATTTAATAATTCTTAGAAACTTGCAAAGCATCATACAAAAAAGTAATCGGGAAGATATTCTTGGTTAATTCTGTAAATAAATTGAACCTATTTGTTGAAAAATAGCTATGAATTTGTTTGTGAAAATTGTTCAAATACTCAATTAGGATTAAATCAAAAAGAACTAAAATGATAATTTATAAAAACCTTATTTCAAAAGAAGTAGGAATTATTAAAGTTAATAAAAAATACACAAATAGTTGAATTTTCATACCGAAAGTATGAGTTTTCAACAACAAAATTCCTCATCAACCAAATAGTTTAATTTTCAACCAAAGTATTTGCATTTTCTACAAAAAAAAAACGAATTTGAAACAAAATAGTTACATTTTCAACCAAAGAGATGAATTTTAAATGGAAATTATGAATCTTCAAGCAAACAACTGAATTTTTAACAAAGTAGGTCAAATTTTAACCAAGCAGTTGAATTCTCAACCAACAAAGATGAATTTTCAATTAATGAGTTAAATTCACAACAAAAAAGTAAATTTTGAACAATTTTCAACAAAAAAGTTACTTTTCAAGCAACTACTTTTTAAAAAAGTCACGCAGTCACCCTAAAAGTTACAAATAACGTGATTTTTCAGCAACCTAAGTTACTTATAACAAGTTACTGTCCAACTCTGTTCGAAATAATATGTTTATTGCTTTGAATTTGGCGCCATTACGTAGTTCTAGTTTGTGTTGGCATTTCTGCTTCTCAAGAGGAGCAACAGCAACTCTAGCTGGAATTTTTTTAATTCTGTTTTTTAATCCAGGATTATTTTTTATCAAAATGAACGTAATTCGAACGGAAAATGCTAAAGTTCGACCAGTTTGTCGTAATAGAGGAAGAGGAAGGGATCAACGTATAAATAGACCACCCCCAGAAGAAAGAGTTGTTAACACTAACTGCCTTCCAAACGTTCCAAAATACGGTATATAAATCTAACCTCAAAATATTTTTTTAATTTAAAAAAATCGTCCTAGAATCATTTTCAATAGTAAATAAAACATTTCAAACAAATGTCTATTGAAATTTCTCAAACAATTCTATCTCGGGCTATTTTAAAAAGCGATTTTTTGTCCATAAAGAAGAAACAAAAATTTCAAATCATCTGCTTGAGTTATAGTTCTTAGAAGGGACTGGTCGAAACAAGTCTAAAATGTTATTATTATTAAACCTGCTTTAAAAGTTGATGAAATATACTTCTGTTCTATTAATTTTTGTTATAAACTTTTTTTAATGGTATTTTTCAAGGAGGAATAATAAAGTTCCTGTTATCCAAAACCAGTCGGAACAAATAAAGTATGATTATCAATAATAATTAATCAAAACGATTAAAACCTAAAGGGCCAAATTCCATCCAATTTTTGTGGGAATGCCCAAAAATTGATCTAGAGGAGATTTTGTTTATTTTAAAAATGGATTATTTATATTTAAATTTAACTCTGTGTATACTAATTTACTGAACTTGTAAATTCTACTCTATTTTCAATTCTGAAAGATAATAACAAAATTCACGGTAGCAACGAAATAATTAAGTAGTCGATCTTTCAAACATAAATGATTAAACGTGAAGCAAAAGGATTTGCATTTTTAACCAATTAGTTGAATTTTCTAACGAAAAAGACGAACTTTTGCCGCAGTTGCACTTCAAACAAAAAAGTTCATTTTCAACTGATAGATATGACTTTTCTACCATAAAAGATGAATATTTAATCCAAAAGAACGAATTTTTAACAAAGCTGTTCAATTTTTGATCAAAAAAGACAACTTTGACAAAACAGTTGAAACGAGGAAAGTTGACTTCTTACCATAAAAGATGAATTTTCTACCAAAAGACGACTTTTCAAGAAAAGACATGAATTATCAAACAAAAAGTTGAATTTCGAAGACAAAAAGTTGTTTTTTGAAAAAAAATGTTCATTTTCAAGAAGGAAAGATGACTTTTCGACTGTAAAAGATAAATTTTCTACTAAAAGACGACTTTTAAACAAAATATGTGAATTTTTAAACAAAAAGTTGAATTTTCAACCCGAAAAGTTGTATTGTGAAAAATGTTCATTTTCAACGAGCTAAGATGGCTTTTTTACCATAAAACTTGAATTTACTATTGAAAGACGACTTTTCAACAAAATAAATGAATTTTCGAACAACTAATTGAATTTTCAAGATAAAAATAATTATTTAGAAGAAAGTTGAATGTTCTTCCCTGAAAGTTGAATTCACAAAAAAAGGTTTATTTTCAACGAGAAAAGATGAATTTTCAACCGAAAGACGACTTTTCAAGAAAATACATGAATTTTCAAACAAATAGTTGAATGTTCAACCCGAACAGTTGTATTGTCAACCAAAAAGTTCATTTTTAACCAGGGAAGATGACTTTTTTTTACCATAAAAGTGGAATTTTCTAACAAAGGATGACTTTTCAACAAAATACGGAAATTTTCAATCAATTAGTTGAATTTTTATGCCAAAAAGACGATTTTTTTATAATAAGGTTGAATTTTAACCCTGAAAGTGGAATTGCAAAAAAAAGGTTTATTTTCAACGAGGGAAGATGACTTTTTTACCATAGAAGATGAATTTTTTATCAAAAGACGACTCTTCAAAAAAATACCCATTTCCTTTTCCAATTTCCCAAATTTTTCGGGACGACTAGACAGAACCAAAATATTAATATTCATGTACTTGACGGAATTTTTTCACACGTAGTGTTTTTGGTGGTAAACTGTTTAAAAAATTTATTAATAATCTTTTGATTTCTGTAAATATTTTTAGCATCTTCTTCGAGTACACGTCGTCCTTTGATGAATGGAATTCCCACTTCAAGTTCTGCTAGAACCCCGTTGAATTCCCGACGATTTTCAGCAATACCTTCTTCTTCTTCTGCACGAATGCGCAGTTCTGCGTAAATACATTAATTTGATTTGTAGCAGTATTAAGTTATACTAAGTTTTATCATTTTTTATCTTCAACCAATTTTAGCTCTACGAATCAGCATCAAGCTACTTCCACTTCAACGAGTGCAGTAGAGTCCACAGTCATTATGGGTAAAATAAAATAAATTTTTAAAAAGTGGACTACTTTATTCTGAATTAATTTTTATATTAAATGATCTATTTCACAAAATCGCATTGAATGGTAAAGGAGACATTAATTTTTGTTTTGCAGCCATAACATCGGGAAGAGGAGATGCGAGATGTGAAGTTGGAATGGCAGCTATAGATGTTAAATTTCCTCACCTGATAATGAGTCAAATTAGCGACAGCCAAACTTACGTTAATACTCTGATGAAAATTCACTTGTTCAATCCTGTTGAGGTAGAGAAGAAAAATGATTTAAAATCACTTAAGCTTCAACTTAAAACAATAAAAGATACTTGTTTTCCAAAATAGAGAAAGTATTTGATACAATTGTTCATTTATAGATCATCATGCCGGAGACAATGTGTGGAGAAAACGATCCTCGGAAGAAGCTGTTCAGCACAATTAAAGGCAAATTCGAACATATTCTCATCACACCAATTCCACGATTACATTTCAATGAAGAAAATGGACTAGATCGCATT
Organism: Andricus quercusramuli; assembly: GCA_932178445.1. Classification (NCBI taxonomy): domain Eukaryota; kingdom Metazoa; phylum Arthropoda; class Insecta; order Hymenoptera; family Cynipidae; genus Andricus; species Andricus quercusramuli. The sequence continues at coordinate 376,942 of CAKNXH010002371.1, read as the reverse complement.
AAAACGCATTGCGCCAACGAATTCTCGACGATAGAATTATTTGTGAAAGAGAAGTATGTTGAGAACTTGAAAAATTTGTAACAAACTATGGTTTTTTTCAATTCATATCGCTGTTTTTCTTTTCAAAGGTATTATGGATTATCTGCGACTGCGGCTCTACTCAGATATGTTGAGTACATTCAGCACATAATTTACGAGCCAAAGTCATTAAAAATTGAATTTCAAGCTTCTCAGGGTGCGACTCTAATAGGTGAAATAATATGTTCTATTAATTTACCAAGATTCTAGTCATTTTCAAAATTCCCTGATTTTTCTCTGGCTAATTTTTCATTTTCCTTGAATTTAAATTTATAATTTTTTATTTATTCTCAGGGCTACCATAGTCTAATTTAATTGGAAAAAGTGACCAAAAGTGACTAATTTTTGACCCAAAAAGTGACTAAATATGACTAATGAACTAATTAAGTATGAAACCATAAGACTTTAAAACAGTTCAAGTTAAATTGAAAATAACTAATTGAATTGGAAAATTCCCATTGATTCCAGTAAGTTTAAAATAAGTTTAGAAAAATTTAAGAGAATTTAAATTAATTTGATGAAATTCTTAAGAATTCAAGATGGTTTTAAAGGACTACAGGACGAATTAAACAACACAAATTAAACCACTGAATTGAGTAGAATTGAGTAAACTTATTAAAAATTAGTGAATCCAAGAGAATTCCAAATAATTTAAAAGTATTCAAAAGCATTTAGGATAAATTAATAATAATTCAGGGTGAATTTAAAAAAATCATTCAGATTGAAAACAATTCTAAGATATGAATTGAGTTTCATCGAAGTCCAGTGAATTCAAGACAATTCTAAATAATTCCAAAGATTTCTGATAAATCAGTAATAATTCAGGGTGAATTCGTAAGTCTTTAAAACAATTCAAGTTGAATTCAAAAGAATTAAAATGAACTGGGAAAAATGTATTCCAAAATATTTAATGAATTTTAGTGAAATTGAAGTGAATTCAGAGGAATTGAAGGGAAATAAGAATGACCCAATGAAATTTACCAAAATGCATGGTGCATTAAGAAAAATTCAATTGGATTGAAAACAATGAAAAAATATGAAAGAATTCGCTGAATTCAGTAAATTTGAAATAGGTTTAGAAAAATGTAAGGGAATTCAAAAGAATTGGATAAAATGCCTAAAAGTTAATGGTGAGTTGAAAAGGCTTTAGGACGATTTAAACAAAAAGTAAAAAATGATTTTCAAACTATTGAATTAAGTAAAATTCAGTGAATTTAAGAGAAGTACAAATAATTTTAAAGTATTTAGAAGAATTTAGGAGAAATTATTAATAATTCAGGATACAGTCATAAGTCTGCAAAACAATTCAAGTTAAATTCAAAATGATTCAAATGAATGGGAAAAAAATGTCAAAATCCAAAATATTCAATGAATTTCAATAAAATTTGAATGAATTCAGAGGAATTGAAGGGTTATTGGTTCCTGAATTTAAAAAACCAATTGAATTGTAAACAATTCAAAAAGATTAAAAAATTAATTAAGTTTAAAATAAGTTTTAAAAAAATTAAGGGAATTCAAAAGAATTTTATGAAATACCTCAGAATTCAAGGTGAGTTTTGAAGGCTTTAGAATAATTCAAACGAAAACTAAAAATAAAATTTGAAACCATTGAATTGAGTAAAATTGAGCGAGTTGAGAAGAAGTCAAGTGCATTCAATAGAATTCCTAAGAATTCAAAAGAATTCAGGATAGGCTAATAAGAATTCTGGGTCCATTCCAAATGAATTCAAATCATTTTCAAAAAATATTTGAAAATCTCTTCAAATCTTTGAAACCCTGCGAAATCCCTTACTTCTTCGTGAATAAATTCTATGAAATTAGGTGCTATTTCCTGAAATCCTCAAAAACTTATTAACACACCTTGAGAGATTTTAAAATCCCTTAAAATCATTCAAATGCTCAGAAATCTGATAAAATCCCTTGGAATCTCTCAAAATATCTTACAATATTTCGAATCGTTTGAAATCAATCATACATTTCTTGGAATTTTTTAACATTCCCTAAAATATTTTAAGCCCTCTTAGATCCCATTAATTTACTGAAATCAATTGAGAATTTCTTGAAATATTTCAAAATTCCCTAAAACATTTCAAATCCTTAAAAATCTTTTGAAGTTTTTTGAATTTTATGAAAATTACTTGCAATTTTAAAAAATTCCCTAAAATCTGTAAAATACTTTGGAATCACTTCAAATTATTGAAATCTATTCAAAATGCCCCAAAATATTTAAAATTCTATAAAGTCTTTTGATTTTCTTTGTAATTTTATAAAGCTCTCGAAAACTTCTTCGAATTTAAAAAAAAAATCCGAATTTTTTTTTAATTCTTCAAAATCCTTTTAAATTATGGAAATCAGTTGAAAATTTCTTTGGAATCTTTTAAAATATTTAAAAATCTTTAAAATTCTTTAATTCTCAAAAATCTTAGGAAATACCTTGAAGCATTTGAAAATCTTTCAAATCCCGCAAAATCCTTCAATTCTTGTGAATAAATTCTTTTAAATCCATAAAAAAATATTATAAAATCCCGTGAAATTACATAAAATCTCATGATATTTGTTGAGATCCTAGAAAATTCATTGAAATACCTTGAGATCTTTTAAAATACCCAAAAATTATTTAAATTATGAGAAATCTTATACAAAATTCTAGTAAATTTTTTAAAGCATCATGCAAATTGGTTAAAATCCCTTAAAATACTTAAAATTTCTTTAAAATTGCTTGGAATCTTTCAAAACACCATAAAATCTTTAAAATCCTATGGAATCTTCAAATATTTGAAATATATTTAAAATTCCTTGGAATCTTTTAAAGTACCCTAAAATATTTAAAATCCTTTCAAATTATTGAAATATGTTAGAAATTTTAGGAATCTTTTAAAATACCTTAAATTTTTTCAAACAAATTCAAGAAACTTCAGAAATAGGTATAGACCTGAAATCAATAGTGGTTATCTCAAAGTGACTAAGAAGTGAATTCAGAAAAAAGTGACTAAAAGCGATTATTTCATGACTACCCTGATTTTCAAGTTTTCCCGACTTGCGGCGACCCTGTATGAAGCAATAATATTTTTCTGATAATTTCAGATGTGGAAAGTGCAATGAGTCTCGAATTAGTCTCGAGTTATGGCCCCCAGAGAAATTACAGTCTTTTCTTATCGCTGGATAGATGTGTAACTCCAATGGGAAGACGCCTTTTACGCTCTCAAATTTTGCAGCCCCCCTGCGACGATCGAGTAATTAAACAACGACAAGCGTGTGTGTCTGAACTGGTCCGGAACAGGAATCTACATACCATTCTCCATGTAAATAATATTTATATTATTTACATTTATATTATGTGGAGACATGTTTTTTTATGAATAGATATTCAAGTATAAAATAATAATTGAAAAATAGAGACGAAAAGTTATTTAATTAATTTTGGTTTGAAAATAATGTTTAGCCAATCGTAAAGCAACTTTTTGGAGCTGATCGTCTTCTGGGTCTTTCAATGCGAGCTACGTTCATCAGCGAATGCGTGGAGACGGCAGAAAGAAATTTAAACTACGTTTTGCTGTTAAAAACTAGTCTTGAAATCATCCCCCATCTTTCTTCTACTCTTAATCCTGCCACATCACCTAATTTGGTAAAAATTCGAGAGGTTCGTTGTCAAAATTCAATCTCTATTATTTCTTTTTAACCAAATGCTATTATAGTTTTAGTAAATTCAGGGTTGCTACAGACTAGGGAATTCCAGAAAGTCAGGGAAAGTCAAGGAATCTTAAACTGGTCAGGAAATGTCAGGGAAAATCTGACAGAGTCCGGACATTTTCGATAAACTGATTTTGAAAATTATTTTCGATCGAAAATTAAACTGTTTTGTTGAGAATTCGTCTTTTTCGGTTGAAAATGTATATATCTTGGTTTAAAAATCAACTACTTAGTTGAAAGTGGAAGTACTTTGTTAAAAATTGATTTCTTTTATTTGGTGATTCTTCATTTTATTTGAAACCCATTTTTTTGTTCAAAATTTAATTATTTTGTTAACAATTTTTTTGTGTGGAAATTAATTTTTAGGATTATTAGGATTATTAGGATTATTTATTAAATTAATTTTTCAACTGAAAATTTAACTATTCCATTTGATTTAAAAATTCGTCTTTTGTGGTAGAATATTAATCTTGTTTATGACTAATTAACCTTTTCGGTTGCAAATTCATTTGTTTGGTCGAAAATTTAACTATGTATTATTAGGTTAAATATTCCTTTAAAACTTCAAATATTTGGTTAAAAATTCATGTATTTTATTAAAAATGGTTCTTTTGTGGCAAAAAATTAATCTTCTTGGTTGAAAATTCATTTATTTGGTTCAAAATTAATGTTTTTAACCTGAAATTTAACTATTCATTTTTTTTTTTGTTGAAAATTTATCTTTTTTGGTTGAAAATGTATCTGCTTGGTCGCTAAATGAACTGTTTCGTTGAAAATTTATTTTATTTTGTTGAAAATTAATTTCTTTGCAGAAAATTAAACTATTTCACCTAAAGTTGAAATTTTATCTAATTTAAGAGAAAATTCAACTATTTTTTGGAAAATTCGCCTTTTTTGGTAGAAAAGTAATCTAATTTGTTGAAAGTTTATCTGTTTGGTTAAAAATTAATTTCTTTGATTGAAAATTGAACTGTTTTGTTGAAATATTCTTATTATTTTTTTTTTTGAAAATTGATTTTACGAAGTAAAATTTTAACTATGCTATTTTTGGTTTAAAATTTGTCTTTTTGACAGAAAATAATTATTTTGGGTTGAAAGTTCATCTGTTTGGTTGAAAGTTGACCTATTTCACTGCAAATTTATTTTATTACAAATTCATTTCTTTGGTTGAAATTTCTTTTTTTTTTTTTAATTTATTTTTTATCAACTGGAAATTCAAATATTCCATTTTTGGATAAAAATGTATCTTCTTTTAGTTGTAAATTTATATATTTCGCTGAAAATTTGTCTTTTTTGGCCAAAAATTAATCTTTTGGGTTGAAAATTCAACTATTTGGTTCAAAATTCATTTTTTAAGTTCAAAATACATATTTTTAGGTTAAAAATCGACATTTTTGGTTGAAAATTTGTCTTTTTGTCAGAAAATAATTATTTTGGGTTGAAAGTTCATCTGTTTGGTTGAAAATTGATCTATTTCACTGAAAATTTATTTTATTTGGTTGAAAATTAATTTTTTTTACAAAAAATGTATCTATTCTATTTTTGGTTAAAAATTCATTCCTTTGGTTGAAATTTTTTTTTTTAATTTCTTTTTTGTCAACTGAAAATTTAAATATTCCATTTTTGGATAAAAATTTATCTTCTTTTAGTTGAAAATTTATATATTTTGTTGAAAATTTGTCTTTTTTGGCCAAAAATCAATCTTTTGGGTTAAAAATTCAACTATTTGGTTCAAAATTCATTTTTTTAAGTTCAAAATACATATTTTTAGGTTGAAAAGTCATCCTTTTCGTTAAAATTTATATTTTTGTGGTGAAAAATCAACTGCTTTGCAGGAAATTTGTGTTTTTGGCTTGAAAATGGAACATTTTGGATTTTTTTCTCTTTGTTGACTGAAAAATCTTGCTTGGATAAAAATTCCTCTTTTTGGTTTGCAAATAAATCTTTTTTTTAGAATTCTACTATTTTAATATTAATTATTACACTTTTTGTTGAGAATTAATTTTGTTTTTCTTGAAGATTCATCACTTTGGTTGAAATTTGAACTATTTTGTCGAAAATTTCTTTTTTCTTGATTGACGGAAAATTTAATTCGTTTATTTTTGGTTCAAAATCGACATTTTTGTTGAAAACTCAAATTATTCGGCTGAAAATTCATGTATTATTTATTTGTATCACGTAATTCTTAATTTGAAAAAAAATTAGGGTGGCCAGGGAAAATGAAAAATTGGTCACGGAAAAGTCAGAGAATTTCGAAATTGGGATTTTTTAGCAACCCTGAAATTGTTTCAAGTGTAAAAACCTTTAAGATTTCAAGTTGTCTAATTTACAATAAAATACAATCTATTTCATCTTTTGTGCACTCTTCTGATTTTTAACATTTTTACATTCCCTGTTTGCATGTAAATTTAAAGCATAAAACTAAGGGTCTAATTGAAAGATCTTCCAATTGAAAAGATTAAATTTTCAAATTGAGACTCAAATAACTTTGCACAGAAATCCAAATATCTCAATTATATTATTTTTCAAATAACTATCTATTTATTAAATTCGCAGAATTTAAAAGACCCTCGATTCCAAAAGATGAAGGATCACATTTTGCAAATTATCCAAAGTGATGCAAGATCTGTGAATGGTTATACGTCTGCAAATATGCAACGTTGCTTTGCATTAAAAAGTGGAATTAACGACATGCTGGACGTTGCTCGCCAAACTTACTGCGAACTCATTGATCAAACACGAAGTAAATAAATAGTAAATTAAAAATTAATAACACTGTAATATATCAAATATCAAGAAAAATCATGCATTCGAACGAAATTAAGGGACATTTTCTGCTATTTGCCAGTTACTTATCTAAATTCAAGATAATTTACTCAAAAACTATACTAAGCATGAAAAAATAATAAAAAATAATGCGGCTACGGATTCACACTGTGAAAATTGTTTTTCTTTTCTATATAAAACGCATTTGACAAATAATTTTGACATTTTTCTTTGAAGCCTCATTATCTTTTGATAACTTTTCATATTGAGCTCAGTTTAACAAATTTATTTTAAATTTAAAGAAATAATTGACAAGTATAAAAAATGTCCCTAATTTGGTTCGTGTCCCTGCGAAAGATATATACTATTACATATTTTCATAAACAGTTTTAGTGGAATCTTTGGCTGAAGAGCACACTCTGCCTTTAGCAGTGGCATGCAACGCTTCCTTAGGATATCACATTCGAATGGACATACCAAAACGCTTGAATTTCAACATCAACGAACTGCCTGATATTTTCGTAGAGGTAAGTTAAAATCATTCAAGATTGGTAATAAACTGGAAAACATGGAAATCCTGGAATTGTCAGGGAATTTTTATATACCACGAAAAATCTGGAAATATCAGGGAATTTTTTCGAGAGCATGCTTAATTTTCTTACAAATTGCACTATAAAATTGTATATTACTATGATTCGTAATTTGTAAAATTAGCTTCAAATTACTGTATTTATTTAAAATGAGTTTTTTTTATCTGAAAATTTAACTATTCTATTTTTTGCTAGAAAATTAATCTTATTGTTTTAAAATGTATCTTTTTGTTTTAAAATTCAAGTATTCTAGTTAAATCTTCATCATATTAGTTGAAAATTCGTCTTTGTGGTTGATAATGAAACCATTTTGTTGAAAGTTAAGCTCTTTCGTTAAAAATTTATCTTTTTGTTCAAAATTCATTTATTTCAATTGAATATTTATCATTAATTTAGTTGAAAATTCACCACTTGGTTGAAAATTTGTTTGTTTTTTCGTGGCAAATTATTTTTTTAACTGAAAATTTAATTATTCCTTTTTTGGTTGGAAACTTATCTTTTTTAGTTCAATATTCAACTATTCAATTGAAGATTGATCTTTTTCTGTTAAAATTTCAAGTATTTGGTTGACAATTCATGCCTTTTATTGAAAAATCGTCTTTTTCGGTAAAAAAAATCATCTTTTTGGATGAAAATTCTTTTTTTTTTTTAATTTGAAAAGTTAGGAATTGGAAGCGGGTTAAATTGAATTTACCTAATTGAATTTTGAATTGAATTTACCATATTGATTTTACCTAAATAGTTCTGAATTTTAAATATAAGAAGATAGAATAAAAATTTATTTGAATTTTCATTCAAATTCTTGGACGTTAAGGGTAAATTAAAAAAATGTTTAGTTATGTTTTTAGTATTATTTAATTATTAAAATAATTGATGATGCTAACATATTTATGAATATTTTGTTATATAATTTGTCAAAGCTTTCTGAATTAAACATATTAATTGAATTTCTAGAAACTGAAAAAAAACATTGTTTATAATGCACTCGCGAAACTGTGTACATATTCCGAGTCGATTGTTTAAAGAAATGCGAAATATTTGATTGGCTCTGTACCATGAAAAATTATGTCTGTAAAGAACTTGAGATACCTGGAAAAAGCCTGAAATAGACATTTTTTCCCTTGATTTGAGTAGACAACCTGGCATGATAAAAAAACGGCCTTAAAAATAATTCTAGGTACAAAAGAAGAAAAACTGCCTCTACATGACTACCGATTTATTAATGGCATTGAGTCAGCAATGCAATGATGCTCGCGATGAGCTCCATATTATGAGCAACTGGTAAGAAAACTCTTCAGATTTCATACTTCATAAAAAAGAAATTTACAAGGAGTTGATCACTCTTGAAATCTGCTCTACAAGCCTTCGTGAAATCTTTTAAAATTTGCTAAAATCTTTTAAATCCTCATGAAGTCCTTCCGATCTTTGTAAAATCATTGTGAAATTATTTAAATTTTTGTGAAATCTTTGAAATCTGCTTGAAATCCTTGAAATATTTCTGAAATCTTTGTAAAATCTTTTTGAAAAATGACTATTAAAAGATTTGGCTTCAGGGTCAAATGCCAAAAAATTCTTAAACATTATTGTAAGGTTATTAATAAGATTAGAAGATTTAATAAAATGTAATATGACTTTTAGTGGCTGTTTTCAGTTTGTTTATTTATTAAAAAAGTTGAAGAATTTCTGTAACATCATTTTTTTAAATCAAAGTTTCCAAATAAGTAATTTTATTTCATGCTGATATTTCTAAATGTTTCAAGACATTATTGATAAAAGAAAATTTTAATTGTTAATAATTTTTTAATACAATTTTTTCAATTAAAGTTTTTAAGATTACAAAATATGTCAAAAAAGTATATGGAAGATTTTAACACAATTTTTTAATTTTGTAGGATTACAAAAAGTGTAGGAAAACTAAATTGATTCAAAAGATAGTTAGAATTGTTAGAAGTTTTGAAAAGATTAGAAAATAATTGAAATCTTGAGAAGACATAAAAAAATCTTAAACAAAATGTAAATTTTTGAAGAATTTGAAAAATATTTGAGAAGCTCTTTAAAAATTACGAAACGTTTCAAGAAAATAATAAAATTTTCTCAAGATCTACGAGGGAATTTTTAATTATTTTTATTTTGAAAAATAAATTCTAAGAGAAAACTGAAAAATACTTCAAAACAAAGATTTTTAAGAAAATTTTTTGCGATTTTGCAAGATTAAAAGATTTGAGAACAAAATCGAGTAATTTTAAGAGATGTTAAGACATTTTGAAACCATTCAAAAATAATTCAAAACTTAAATAGATTTCAACGAATTCAAAACAAAATTCAGATTTTTGAAGATTGCGAACAAAAAATGTAGAAGCTTGTTAAGAAATTTGAACAATTTCGAAGTAATAAATATTTTCCTAAAATTCGTGGGAAAGCTCCAGATGATTTTTTATTTTGAAAAAGTATTTTTTGAAGAAAATTTTTAATGATTTCAAAACTTTTCAAAAGATTTCTAAAAATGTCGAAAAAAATCTGGAAGACTTTAAGCAAATTGTTTAATTTTGAGGATTTTGAAATTTTGTTAGAAAAACATTGCGTTATTTTAGAAAATATTTCGAAGTCTTATAAGTTTTTAAAAGATTCGAAAATAATTTAAGTCTTGAGAAGATTTCAAAAATTTTAAACAAAATGTAAATTTTTGAAGATTTCGAAACAGGTGGGTTTTTAAGAATTTTAAAATGTTTCAAGATAATAAAAAAATGTTCTCAAGATACCTGAAAATTTAAAAGTAATTTTTTTAAATTGAATTTTAAAAGAATATTTGAAAAGATTTCAAAAATTTTCAAAAATGAGTCAAAGATTTCAAGGCAATTTTAGGAATAATTCGATTCAGTTTAAAAGTTATGTAGGAATTTTGAAATTTTTAAGAGATTGAAAATATTTTGAAACTTCAAAAGATTTCTGAAAATTGTTTAAATATTTTTCCATTTCTTCTAATATTCCACAAGTCCTGAGTATCTCTTAAAAAGACTCGATTTTCTTCTACAATTTTGTAAACAAAATTGTAAAATAGAAAAATTATACTTTTTCGGCCGATCTGGAATTTTCAAAAAAAATGTTCAAATTTTCTCAAGAATCTTAGGAAAATTATATTAGCAAAACTTTAAAAAAACGAATAAACCTAAAAACTTTTGATAGAAAGTCGCCTTTTTGGTTCGAGAATTCACCTTCTTTGAGAAAAACGTCTTTTTTAGTGAAAAATGCAACTCTGTAGTTGAAAATTAATATTTTTTAGTTGAGGATTCGACTAATTTATTGAAAGTTCATATTTTTGGATAAATTCAACTCTTTTTGATTTGAAATAAATATATTTTTTCCTTGATATATAAACTATTACATTTTCCGTTGAGAATTCATCTCTTTTGTAAAAAATCTCATCTTTATTGGTTCAAAGTGCAACTGGTTGAAAATTAATATTTTCTGATTGCTGATTCAGGTATTTCGTTAAAAATTAACTTTTTGTTGAAATTGTGATTTTCTATCTGAAATCTTCACAAATATTTTTCAATTTTCTCAACATCAATTAACAATTAAAGTTAAAAATAAGTAGTCATTCGAAATTTCTTTGTATTAAGAATTATTTTTCCCGGTTGATGATGCTAGTTAATTAGAAAAGATCATTAAAATTATTAAATTTCAGATACAAACCAATTTTTAAAATCTTTTTCGTCTGAGATGTTAACCAAAGATAAATCGCAATAATTATTATCAAATGCGATATCAGCGAAAGATAACAAAATTGTTCTCATTACACACTGAAAACATCCAATTTGTAAACTACGTTCGTGACAAGATATTATGTAATTTTTTACAGAATCAATAGATCCTCTGATGAGGGCCATTATTGTGTGCCAAAACGTTTGGTTCGATTATTAACTACATAATTGAATTCGACTATTTTGGACCCTAGTTATCTTTTCGAATCTTTGACATTTTTTTCAATCTGTGCGAAATCTTTGAAATCTTAAAAAAAATCTTGAAATCAAATTCCGAGAGGTCATCCCGTCGAAAATTTACATCTTTTTATTTATTTAATATTGGTTTTTTATAGTATCCTTGAAACACTGATAACCGTTTTGAGAGAAGACGTTGGCTGCCTCTTTCAACTCAGTGAAGACATCGCAGAAATAGACCTCGTTATGTCTCTCGCAAGAATCAGTGCTATTCCTGATTACGTGAAACCCACTTTTGGAGAAAATCTTCGAGTAATGAACTCGAAACATCCTATTATAGATATTTTTGGCTCTGAACTTCCAAGACCAAACGACATCGTAATTTTTTTTCTCTTATAATTTTCTTATTTTAATTTTACTACCTTTGAAGAACATTTTTTTGAAAACAAATTAAATTTTTTCGCAGGAAGCTTCAATTGCGTACAATTTCCGCAACATAACAGGACCGAATATGAGTGGAAAAACGACTTATCTAAAGCAAGTGGTGCTCTTGAATATCATGGCTCAGGTAAATATTCGTATGCTCTGTTAAGAGAAGAGAAATATTTATCAACTTGAGTAATTTTTTCAAAAACTTCACATTGCTTATTTTAAGATTGGATGTTACTTACCAGCGACGGAAGCCAAAATTCGTATCGCAGATAGGATATTTTGCAGATTATGTCCTTCTCACGAAGACATCGAGAGCAATGCCTCTGCCTTCATCCAGGAGGTAAACTCGTTTTTTCCAAAGAATTATCTTGACTTTTCTTAAAAAATATTCAAAATATCTTGTTTTATTTCTCTATTAGATAAAAGAGATCGAGTACATCTTACAATTCGTCACTCCGAAGTCTCTGATCGTCTTGGATGAAATTTGCAGAAGCACTAATGTCGAAGAAGGCTCGGCTATTGCCTTTGCGATTTGTGAAAAACTTCTCCAGACCACGGCTTTCATCTTCAACTGCACACATTTTCTTTATTTGACGAAATTGACTGAACTCTACCATAACGTTGTTAAGTGAGTTCATATAATTTTCTGATTGCTAGCATCATCAATCGTGCGCTACGCGCGCTAATACAATATATTCAAAAACATTTTTAAAGATTTCAGATGTCTAATCAAAATGTCAACAAAAAAGTTCATTTTCTACCAAATAGTTGATATTTATATAAGAAAAATATTTTATTTAAAAATAAAAAATAGTTTAATTCATCTAAAAGAGATGTATTATCAATAAAATAGTTGCATTTTCAACCAAAAAAGATTTTTCAGTCATGATTTTTAATACAAATAGAAATTTTGAATAACTATTTATTGAAGATTTCAGAAGTTAAATCAAAATTACAACAAAAAAGTTAACTTTCAACCAAAAAAATTAATCTTCAACGAACAAAGCAATAGTTGATCTTTCAATAAAAATATATTTTCAATATAAATAAAAAACAGTTAAATTCATCCGAAAAAGACGAATTGTCAATCAAATAGTTGAATCTTCAAGAAAAACAAATTAATGTTCAACCAAAAAAGACGAATCATTAACAAAATAGTTGTTTTCAACCAAAGAGTTAAATTTTGCACTAAAATGATGAATCTTCAACCACAAAAAATTATTTTCAACAAAGTAGTCCAACTTTAAACCAAGTATAGTTGAATTTTCAAACAAAGAATATGAGATCTCAACGAAAAATATTATAATCGATTTCTCAACTAAAAAGATTTTTATTTTTCATATAAAAAAGTTGAATTCATCGAAAATGACGAATTTTCAACGAAATAGTTAAAGCTTCAACCAAAGATTTTTTGGAAAATTCTACCAATAGAAATGAATTTTCAAACAAAAGAGACGAATTTGCAACAAAATAGTTGTATTTTCAACCAACAAAGATTTTTCCGTCAAGAAAGAAACTGACTCAAATTGTTCCTAAAATTTTGAAAAATCTTTCAAAATTGAAAAAATTTGCCTTAAAATCTTCCAGATTCTTCTTTGACAATTTTGAAAATCTTTTTAAACGTTAAAATTTTGTTTTAAATAAAAAAAATAATTTTTCAAAACAATCATCTAGAATTTTTCTAGTATTCTATTCAAAACTTTCAAATTTCTTGAAAAGCTTCTAAGTCTTTGGTTTGAAATCTTCAGAAATCTACAATTCGTTTTAAATTTATTGAATTCTTTTTAGGTTTAATATCATTTTTGTATCTTTTCAAAACTTCCAAATATCTCTAGAAATTATTCGAATTTTTCGTAAAATTTTGTATTCTTGCTAAATAATAGAAATCTTCAAAAATCTACATTTTGATTAAAATTTGTTGAAATATTTTCCAATTTTAAAGTATTTTTGAATCTTTTCAAAACCTATAAAACTTCGAAATATCTTTTGAAATAATTCCTAAAAAATGTTAAAATCTTGCAAAAATTAAAAAAATTATCTTAAAATCTTCTAGATTCTTTTTCAAAATATTTTGAACTCTTTAAAGCTTAAAATTGATCTTAAAAATAAAACCTCATTCAATAAATTTTTCACCGAAATCATATTTTTGGTGCCGGTAATTTCTCTTAGCAGTACCGACAATGCATACTATTAATACATGGAGATATTCTAATTGTTAGTCGATAATTTTTTTTTCATCCCTTCAAAAGTGTGAAAAAGTTTACAAATTTTAGTGTGGTAGCGAAATATTCAGAACATAGTTTGTTTTCTAATATTAAACAAACATTTACCATTAACATTTTTTCTTTCATCAATAACGCTTGGAGCCATTTAGAAATGAATATTACCATCAAAGAAAATTACTTATTTGAAAATTTAGATTTACTAAATTTATGGTGCAGAAAATTCTTCATTCTTATGATTCTTATTAACAGATAAATATAATCTCATTCAGTATGGTCTACGGGTTAGCAATAGAATCGTTTTGTCATTTTCAAAAAAAGTGGTCAAAAAGTTAGGAATAGAATCGTTACCTTTATTATTAAATAATTATTTACAATTTAAATTTTCTCTTTTAGAAATAAATGTTTAGAATTAAAATTCCTCATTCGTAAATGTTGATTTACAAAAGTCCAGAAAAATGGAATTAAAATATTAACTCTTCATAAATAATGCCATTTTTCTTTAATTAATAATTAATTCAAAGCTATTGCATTGCTTTTAATTTATTATTAAAATTTTCTTTAAAATTCTAGCCATTATTTCGAATGCGTGCCTAACGAATTGGACAAATGGGGACTGAAGTACACTCATAAATTGAGAATTGGAGTTACGGACGTCGAAAATTATGGTATCTCTGCAGCTTCTGCTGCTCGAATGCCGAAACCAGTAATCGACTTAGCCAAAAGACTCGTTGAGGAAATAGCTGCAGAGATCAAGGTAACAATAAAATATCACTTTAATAATCTAAAATTATAATCTTCTATTTTTTGGCATTTTCCATGCAGTTCATTCGACTAAAATTGTAAATTTCCAGCCACCTACATTTGCCAGAGCACCAGACCTTTCTTGGGAGAAGGACTGTTACGCCTGTGTATCCAAAATTATGGAATTGATTATCTCACAACAGTACACTTCTGAGAACGTCCAACTCGCGATAATACCTTTACGCAGCAAGAAACCTTTCCAATTCCCCCAAAAGGAAAATAATCCTTTAATAAGCAGAATTCTGCAGTCGCATCTTCAAGAAAACATGTCTGGAAACCTTCAGAAGACTCTGAACGTTCTTCAGACGAATACGGCTTTGACCCATCAAAAATTCCAAACTTCCAAAATTGTTGAGTTCAATCCCGAAATTTCCACTTATATGGAGGGTAGAGTTGTATCCGATGTTCTTCAAAATAATGGAGCTTCAAATATTATCCAAAGGAACGATGGAGCTTTGAAAGCTTATGAAATCAATGCTTCAAATGTCCTGGAAAATAATACTGGAACTTTTAGTGGTCACCAAAACCATATCGAATCGTCAAATCTTCTTCAAAGTAACACTGGAGCTCTAAACGTCCACCAGATGAATACTATGGAATACAATGCTCTACAATCAAATGACGTACTTCGTAATGATGATCAGATTGGATTCATCGCTGCTGATCGTCTGAAACTTTATGAAACTGAACTTCAGGAATCTAGCCATCAGCCTTATTTACAGGGATCTAGTTACCAGTCTTATTTTCAAGACTATGGTAATCAGTCTCAACTCCAACATTCTGGACATCAGTTTAATCTTCAACAATCTGATCAGCATGATCTTCAAAAATCTGGACATCATCTGATAGAACTGATAGCCTCGAATAATCTGAATCTTCAACAGTCTAATCTTGAACAATCAGGTCATCAGTTCCCTTCTGAAAAATATAATCATCAGTCTCAACTTTATCAATCTGGACATCAGTTTAATCTTCAAAGATTTGATCAGCATAACCTTCAAAAATCTGGTCATCAGCAGATAGAACTACTAGCCTCGAATGATCTGAGACTTCGGCAGTCTAATCTTGAACAATCAGGTCAATTCCATTCTCAAACATCTAGTCAGTCTCAACATCATCCATCTGGACATCAGTTTGATCGTCAACGATCTGATCAGCATATCCTTCAAAAATCTGGTTATCAACAGATAGAACTAATAGCCTCGAACGATCTGAGTCTTCAGCAGTCTAATCTTGAACAATCAGATCATCAGTTACCTTCTCAAAAATATAGTCATCTGTCTCAACATCTTCCATCTGGGTATCAGTTGAATCTTCAACAATCTGATCAGCAATCTAATCTTCAAAAATCTGGTCATCTTCAGATGGATCTAATAGCCCCGAATAATCAGAATCTTCATCAGTCTCTTGAACGATCAGATCATCAAGTCCTTTCTCAAAAATCTAGTCAGCCTCAACGTCATCAATCTGGACATCACTTTAATCTTCAACAATCTGATCAGCAGTCTAATCTTCAAACATCTGGTCATCGTCATATGGAACTTATAGCCTCGAATAATCTGAACCTTCATCAATCTCATCAATCTCGTCTTGAACAATCAGATCATCAATCTTCTCAAAAATCTAATCGTCAGTCTCAACTTCATCAATCAAGTCAGCCCAATACTTCACGAAATCTAAACTATGGGACCTTTCTTCAGCAGAAAAATGTTTCTGAAATACCTGATCCAAACTCTCCCTTCAAAATACCAATTCTGGCCAGACCAACTTTTAGTTATCACACTGGCACGGACAAAGTTACACGAACTCGAGAAGAGAATTCAAGTCCAACCGGGACAGACATCAGCAATTTTGCATTTTTCAGAAAGGGAAGTAAGTCTCCTTCGATCAGCTCAGGTTTGAGAAAACCAAGACCTGTGAAAAAATCTCTCTCCGGATTGCGAAATTCGACTCTAGACGAATTTGGTTTCTCGCCAGAAAAGGCCGAGACTGATAAACGTTCTTCGGACCTGCAGGATTTCCAGATTAGTGATTCGCAAGATGAGGACAAGAGTCGAAACAGTTCAATATCACAGGTGAAACGATTTTTTAATTATTTATTTAGAATCTGGTCTAATTCTTCAATTCAGCACTGTTACTCAGGGTGGCCACTGGACCGGAAACTCGGGAAATGACACTGAGTTTATTTTTTGACCGGGAATTGTTCAAATTTTAATAAGAAAAATCTAACCACTTGAAATATCACAAATTTCATATCACTTGTCGACATAATGCAATTAAAAATAATCTTTCTATATTTTTTGAGGAATGTTGCGTTCAATTGTTAACTATTTCAATTATGATAAAATTCAGTTTGCAATGCGTAATTCTAAAATCATTTACTTAAAATTTTTTCCTTTTTCAAGCGTACATTTTTTATTTAAATAATTTTAATATGCAGTTTTGAAGACTTCAACAATTAAAAATTAAAAGCGTTTGAAATAAAAAATGTTTAATAAAAATCGTTTTAAGTTAATCATCTGTCAATATAAATTATAAATTAAAAAGTGAACATCAAACGTAAATGAACATTCGATTGAAATTTTATAAACTATTTAACACTTTTAAATAACTTCAAATTAATAGATTCATAATTAAACGCTTTTACAGATTTAATTTCAGATTTTATTAAAGTGTTTTTTCAGTTTAAAATATTCCATCTTTAACCCATTTATTTTGAAATTTTTTAATTGAGAAAACAAATTATTTTATCAGTAGAGGGTGTCTATCCTACCTGGAAATCCTGGAAAACCTGAAATTCTCAGAAACTTTTTATATACCTGGAAGAACCTGCAAATGTCAGGACATTTTTTCCAGGGCGTGCTGATTTTTTTTTATTTCAATCATATTAATTTAATAACAATAATTGTTTATTTGTAAAAGTCGCTTTATATTACTGTATTTACCTATTTTGTTGAAAATGCGTTTTTTTAAATTAATTTGTTTAACTGCAAATTTAACTAATCTATTTTTGGTTGAAAATGTATCGTTTTTAGTTGGAAATTCAAGCACCTTAATGAAAATTCATGTGTTTTGTTGAAGATTCAACCGGATTACAAAACATTCTTCGTTGAAAATTCGACTTGTCTTGAAAAGTTTTTTTTGTGGAATTGAACAGTTTTTGATTAAAAATTAAAATGTTTTTTGGTTAAAATATCAAGCAGTACGTTTTTTTGCTCTGAATCAATATTTTTTGAAATGAAAATGTAATTAATTGGTTAAAAGTTAAACTATTTTGTTAAAAATTCATTTTTCCAACTAAAAATTTAACTATTTCAATTCAACATTCCATCACGCTAGTTTAAAATTCATCACTTTGTTTGAAAATGTAACTATTTTTTGAAAATTGTTTTTTTGTTGAAATTTCTCTTTTTCTAGATATGTAGCTAATTAAATGAAAATGTAACCAATTTAATATTCCATTATTTTGGTTGGAAATTCGGCTAATTATATAAATTAATCTTCTTGGTTGAAAATCTAACTATTTCAGTTAAAGATTCACAGTTTTAGTTGAAAATTTATCAGCTCAGTTGAAAATGAATTTGTTTACCAGTAAATTTGAGTATTCCAATTTTGGTTGAAAAGCTACCTTGTTTAGTTCAAAAGTAAACTATTTAGCTGAAAATTGGTCTTTTTTGTTGAAAATTCATTTCCTAAATTTGGTTAAAAATTCATGTATTTTGTTAAAAATCGTATTTTTTGGTTTAAGATTCAATAGTTTTTCTTGAAAAATTAGGAATTTGAATCGGTTCAAGTTGAATTTAATATGTTTTAAGTGTAAGAAGATAAAATAAAAATTTGTTTGAATTATAATTTAATTAATTGATGTTGCTTATCTTTTAATAATATTTTGTAATATAATATGTCAAAGCTTTCTAAATTAAACTTATTAATTGAATCCCTAGAAACTGAAAAAAAAACATTTTTTATAATAAACTTGCGATACTGTAGACATATTCCAAATCGTTTGTTTTAAAATATGCGAAATATTGAAATGGCTTTGTACTATGAATTATAAATAATAATTATATATTAATTATTATTATTATTTATTATACCTGGAAGAAACTTGAGATACCTGGAAAAAACCTGGAATTGTCAGAGATTTTTTTTTTTTTTTCAAGTAAAAAATTTGAAACTGAATTGTTTGAAATAGAAAGCCTTGAATCGTTTCAATTTTGAAGAGCTAAAATTAACTTTGAATGTTACAATTTTAAATGTGATGTTCAAAAAATTTTAATTTTCAAGTGGAATTCTTGAGTTTTTATGTATAAATAACAATTGAATAAGGTAAGTGTCCCAGTAATCGTGACGGTCCCAGTAATCGTGAAACTTGGTTATAGTTTGAAAATATTGTTACAAAAATATCTTAAAAGTTACATTAATGACAAAACTCACTTATTTTTAGCATTTTATAATAGCAAATAGAAATTACAGTCATTCAAATAAAATAAAAAGCAAGAAAATTGGCATCACGATTACTGGGACTAAGGTCACGATTACTGGGACGTTTACCTTACTTACTAATTTAGACAAAATTAGAGCAAGTTGAAGAGATATTTAGAAGTGTTGAAAAGATTCAAAATTAATTTATAACTTGAAAAGATTTTTAATAATCTGTTTAAAAATGTCGATTTTTGCAGATTTTGAACAAAAAATGTATAAGCTTTTTAAGAATTGTAAAAGGTTTCATATGAATAAATAATATTTCTTAGGATTTGATTTTTGAAAATTTTAGGAAAAATTTGATTGAATTAAAAAAAATATTCAGAAATTTTGTAAAAAATTTTAAAAGAATCTAAAATTTTGAAAATGTTTTAAACAATTTAACACAAAATGTAGATTCTTGAAGTTTTTAAAATAAAACTTTATTATTTTTATTATTTATACAAAAATTTTCTTGGTATTCCTTGGAAAAATTTTAATTATTTTTTCATTTTCAAAAACTAATTTTAAGAGAATATCTTTTAAAATTCTAAACCAAATTTCAAAATTACAGTAGTAAGTACAATTTATAAAGGTTTAAGGTTTAGAAGTTTTCAGTTAAACTATATTTAATTGAAAAGTTTGCAATTAAAAAGTGTTAATAGTTTTCATTTTATACATGAAAATTAATGAGCATTCAAATAACAAAATTTTAATTGGACAATTTTCAAACTTCAATTTTAGAAGTTTGAAATTCAAGATTTCCACTTTGAATGTTTCAATTTGTAGTTCAGTTTGTAATATATAGTTTAAATAAAAAAATGTGTAGCCTCAAGAGCTTGAATTTTTAAATTTCATTGACCGTAAAAAATTTTGCAAACCGAGAAAAAACCTGCAATTCTATTTTTATTTTTCAGAACTCGAACTTGTCAAAACTCAGCTTCTTAAAGGAGACCAATTCAAATAACGTATCCTCCAATTCGAAGATTGCAAAAAGAATTTGGCGACCCGATCCCGAGGACATCACGAAAAAATCACATACCCAAACATTTAATTCCTCGCAGATGAGCACCACTAAAGATTCGATCCAAAGTGAAATGGATTCTCGAAGTGTTTCGTCTAAAAGATCAAAGATTGATCCAAACATCGAACATAACGTTTTCCCAAATATAACAGCTGACAAAACTCAAGATACTTTGTCGTCTTTCAACACCGCAAAATTAAGTTTCTCTCTTGGATTAAATGATTCGCAAAGTGCGATCGTAAACTCTTCCCAAAAAAAAGAAAAGGCACCGAGTATTCGTCAATCTCAAGAAAGACCGGCAATTCAGGCATCAAAGGGTCCCTCTCTTTACAGATTTGACTCCAAAAATGAAGGAGGCATTTTGGAAAAGAATCAGGAGAATGAAGTGAATTCTTCTCGTGGATATTCAATCTCAGACTTTGAGTCTCTTATGGATGAAGACAGCGAAGATAATATTTCTGATCCTGATGATACTTCTGAAGTTCCCACACTGAATCTAGAATTTGAAAATAGCATTGTGACTATTTCATCAGTGGATACCTTGGAAGCTGCAGAGAGTGCTCGCAAAAAAGAAGACGAGATCTTTAATCAGATTGAGAATGCGAACGATGAAGGAGTGTTTTTCCAGAAGTTGTTTAACAGTCCTCTCTCCGTGGCATTTTCAGATGAACTATGTTCCTGCAGCTACGAATCTACTCCGAACAAGTAATCGGTGATTATGATTTATTTCATTAACTGTTACTATTTTGTTAATTTCTATCGTTAAATTCGTTAATTAGTTAATATTAATATTGTTAAATTAGTTTTCAAATGATATTTAAATATTGTTATAAGTGCCTAAGTTTATTATCGATAAGAATATTGGTAACTTAATGCAGAATAACTTATAAATCAGAAGACAAGGTCTAAGAAAATTATACCGTGTTTTGTAGTAAATAAAAATCTTTTTATTTTAACACTGGACATTCGACTTAGAAGTTAAAATCGGAATTTAAATAGTTTCTTAAATACTATCAAGGGTGGATCCAGAGAATTTTTCGGAGGGGGCGACTGTGAATTTTCTTCAACTAAGTATTTGAAAGGGGGTGGGAAGAACTCCCCCCAACGATTTAAAAGAACTTTTCAAATTGAATATAATATGCCGATAAATTTCACTCCAGTTATATTTTTAAATTATAGTTTTCACATTCATAAAAAATGTGAAAGCACGTTCATATTTGGGGGAACAATTTTTCTCTGCTGTCTTACATGGGGTACAATTTTTGTTAATAATTCATGTTTTTAGGTTGACAATTCAAATTCTTGGTTGAAAGTTGAACTACTTTATTAAAAATTCATTTTTTTTGTTGATTCATAAAATTACAACCTCTCGGATCGCACCTAGAATTTTTAATATTTATACGTTTACAAATCTAGATATGCGATAATTATCTGTAATTTTTGTAACTATTTTTTAATGTCGTATAAAAACTACAACTTGATGTTATTAATTATACTAAACTTAAAAAAAAAAAAAAAAAATCGCGGTCTGATCTGAGGGGTCCTACTGTAGTTGTAAATTCAACTGTTTGGTAGAAAATTCGTCTTTTTGCTTTGAAAATTCTACGATTTGGTAAAAAATTCAACTATTTGGCCGAAAATTCATATTTTCATGTTGAAAATTCGACTGTTTTCCAAGAAATTAGATTTTCTAAATTGTGAATTAATGTTTTTCAATGAAAATATAATGATTCCATTCTTGGTTAAAAATTGATCTCTTTCAGAATAAAAATTCAACTACTTGGTTGAAAATTCGTCTTTGTTGGTAGAAAATTAATTTTCTTAGTTGAAAAGTCAAGTGTTAGATTAAAAGTTTATACATTTTGTTGAAAATTTCTTTTTTATAGGAAATCAATTTTTTTCATTAAAAATGCAACTGTTTGAAAATTAATCTGTTTTGGCTGAGGATTTAACTATATGGTTGAAAATTCGTCTTTTTTGATTAAATTAAATTGTGTTTTATTTCGAATTAAAATCGTTTTTGGTTGAAATATAAACTGTTATATTTTCTATTGAAAATTCAATCTTTTTAGGTAGAAAATTCAACTTCTTGGTGGAAAGTTGAACTACTTTTTAAGAAATTAATTTTGTTGTTGGTAAAAATTAATTTTTTTAACTGAAAATTTAATTATTTAGTGGAAATTTAACTTTTTTCTTGAAATTTCATATTTTTGGGTTGAAATTTCAACTGTTTTGCAGAAGATTCGTTTTTTTTAAATTAATTTTTTTTTTAATTACAGTTTAACTATTCTATTTTTGGTTAAAAATTGATTTTTTTTTTAGTTTAGAAATTAAACTATTTGGTTGAAAATTTATGTAGTTTGTTGAAAATTCTTCTTTTTTGTAGAAAATTAATCTTCTTAGTTGAAACATCAAATATTTGGTAAAAAATGTACGTATTTTGTTGAAGATCTTTTTTTGGGTTAAAAAATTTTTTTTACCTAAAATTTAACTATTTAATTGAAAAGAAACTTTTTTATTGAAACTTCATATTTTCGCGTTGACAACAGTTTGGTAGAAAATTCAGCTGTTTTTTAGAAGATTCGTTATTTTATTGAACATTAATTTTTGTATAAGAAAATTGGACTATTCCATTTTTGTTTAAAAATCAATCTTTTTAGTTTAAAAATGCAACTATTTGGTTAAAAATTTATGTAATTTAATAATAGATTTAATGCTTTCACGACGATTCATTATGATAAATAAAAATTTAAATTTTTTTCGAGTTTCGCACACGATTGAAACCCGAAAAAGCTTTAAAATTTTAATTCATCATTTATATAATTTGTCGAAAATTCGTATTTTTTGGTAAAAAATTAATCTTCTTGATTGAAAATTCAACTATTTGGTTGGAAATACATGCATTTTGTTAAAAATTCGTCTTTTTTTGGTAAAAAAATAATCTTCGGGATTGAAAAAGCAAATATTTGGTTACAAATTTACGTATTTTGTTGAGAATTCGTCCTTTTTAGTAGAAAACTAACCGCCTTGTATGAAAATTTATCTTTTTGGTTGAAAATACAGTGAACTCTTGCCTATTTCAAGATGCATATACCTACTTCAAGGCTTATCTATTTCAAGCATGACGTCATGGGAATGCATACGTTGATTTAATTGCATTCTACACTTAAAAAATATTACTATTCAGACCTTTATGACTTACTTATACGTTTAGAATATTCTCTTCAAAAAAGCGTATGTAGTCCCATATCAAGATGTGCCAACTATGCTCACCTTCCTGTCATTTCCACCTATCCTAGCATGACCGTGACGTCATGCTATAAAACTCAATATTCCGCGAAATATTTCAGTCGTTTTTTGATTCTATTATATTGGTTTTTAATTGGAAAATTGTACTATTTCAAGAAAATGTTATATTTTTCACGTCGTAAGTCAACAAAAACACTTGAAAAATACTGACATGCATGATGCGCAAATGCTTACAAATGCTCACAGCCCGCGCATCGACACAAGACCGAGGCAGCCAATGAAGGTCGCTTGACAAAAATCACCTAACGACTCGCGGTAAAGGTGGGGTTCCCTCCAGCCTTGAAATCAGCAAATTTCGCGTCCCTTGAAATAAACAAAAGTTCACTGCATAATTATTTGATTGAAAATTCAACTGTTTTGTAGAAAGCTCGTCTTTTTAACTTAACAGTTACACTTTTTGGTTCAAAATGTATCTAGTTTGTTGAGAATTCGTCTTGTATCTAGTAGAAACTTATCTTCTTTGTTGAAAATTCTACATTTTAGATGAAATTTGTTTTCTTTGATGACTGAGAATTTTTTCTTTGTTAAGGATTCAAGTATTTTGTTCAAAATTTGTCTTTTTTATTCAATTCAACTGTTTTTAATTTAAAATGAAAATCTTTCCTTGGTTAAAATAGTAACTTTTACATTTTTGGTTGTGAATTCATATTTTTTTGGTTGAAAATTCGCAAATATTTCTTTGAAAGTGAAGCTATTTTCTTAATTCATAAGAAACAGTCAGATTTAAACCCCCCATGCCCCCAATCGCCGTACATTATTCTTGGATGACCCCTAACTAAATTCAAGACAAAAAATTTAAGAGGAAAAAATTACTTTAAACAGGACTGATAATTAGGGGATTCAAAATCAAGAAAATTGAGAGGGCTTAAGTACTTTATGTACCTGATGTACACATTTTCAAATTTTGAATTTGGTTTATAAAATCTCAGTGGGGGCGACCGTCCCAATCGTCCCTCTCTGGATCCGCCTTTGAATACTATCGATAGTTTTGATAGTTGATTTTATTCTTATTTGGCACGGCAACGCCTCCATAGGCAAAAATAGCCTAGAAGGTGAAAAATTATGTACATTAAGACCATTAAGACAAGATCAGGCCAAAAATTATTTTCATTAAAATCGTAATGTTCGAGGACAGCAGATCCATTCGTAATACATGGCAAGTCCGGATTTGTCGCTTCACATGCTGTATTAAAAATTAAAATTATTATTAAATTTTACATCCCCTAAAAATACTCATGATAAATTAATTGAAATAAGTATTTTATTTTTTCTAATACTCACATATATTCTGTATATTTGTCCACTGAACAATCGAAAGAGCCTCTGTAGAATGTAAAAGCCAAGATATATATTTCACCCATCGAATATAAATTGGGAGCGAACTGAAAATAAAATTGAAGTTTTTTCATTTAATTTTTTCATAGAAGACAACTATCAATTAAAATTATGAAATCAAAGTGTGAAAATACTCAAGTTTCGCAAAAGGTCCCATTGTCACCATTAAAACATAATCGAAGGGGACAAGATAAGCCATAGCAACCGGAACGTTTTCAAAAGCTGCCGAGAAGAAACATCCTACAAAAGAATATATAAATTTGAATTTTTAACAAGTCCCTGATGAAACATATCGTGGTAATTGATGAGTAAAGGAACAAAACGTGAAAATTCATTTTTTGAAAAAAAATTGAGATGATGATTGTTTCGGTATGTTTGGTATATCGTCAATTTTAAATAATAATTAATTAATTTTAAATATCATCAATTTTTAAATTTTTTTATCGTCAATAATTTTAAAAGTGCATTGTCTGAAATCAAAATGTGCAGTCTTTCACCTTTTCCTATCTTTTCATATTATTCTTTGTTTTCCAGATAAATTAGAACTAAATTAATAGAATCCAATAAGAAAATCCAACTATTTTTCGTTGGTAGCTTATTCCTTTCGGTGAAAAATGACGTTATTTTGTTGAAAAATCAATAGTTTCTTTCATTGTCATCCTTTTTGTAGAAAACTCAACTATTTTGTTGAAAAATCGTTCCTTTGGGTTGAAAGTTCAACTATTTTGGTTGATAATTCAACTATTTGGTTGAAAATTAACTTAGTTTGTCAAAACTTTCTTCAGCAAAAAATCTTTTTTTTTTTAAATTCATCTCTTGTGGTAGAAAATAAATTTTTTGTTTGATGAAAATGCAACTTTTTGGTTGAAAATTATTCTATTTTCGTTGAGGATTCAATCATTTTGTTCAAAATTCTTCTTTTTGGATGAATTAAACTTTTTATTATTTTAAATAAAAATAATTTTCGGTTGAAATATCAATCATTAGTACTTGAAAATTCAATGCTTTGTAAAAAATTCGTCTTTTGGAATTGAAAAATCAAAAATTTGGTAGAAATTTGTTTACTTTTTTGAACAAAAAATCTTTTCTGTTTGAAAGTACAACTACTTGGTCAAAAGTAAAACTACTTTCCTGAAAACTTGTTCTTTTTTTTGTTGAAAATTAATTTTTCTTATTGAAAATTTAAAACTTTAAAAATTCATATTTTCAGGTAAAAAATTCGACAGTTTTGTATTAAATTCATCTTTCTGGCTTGAAAATGTAACAATTGGATTGAAATTTTTGTTATTTCGACAGAAAAATAGTTTTTGTTTAAAAATTAAATTCTTTTGTTCAATATTCGTCTTTTGGTTTGAAAATTTATCTCTTCTAGTAAAAATTTCATCTTTTTTGCTTTAAAGTGCAACTGTTTGGTTCTCTCTAAATTTTAATCAGTTAATATGTTTACCAATATTAATTAGTGACAGATGTCTAGCTATGAATTAGCTATTTTTTAATGATAAATCAGTAAAATGTACTAATTTATCAGTAGAAATAATTTCTGCATAGCTAGAATTCAGTCACTGAAATTTGTAAAAAGATCAACTGATTCAAATCTAGAGATTTGAAAATAATCGGTTTTGGTTAAGGGTTTAACTATTTTCCTGAAAATTCATATTTTTGGTTGAATAAAACTTTTTTTTTTATTGAAAAAAAATGTTTTTCACCCAAATATCAACTATTAAATTTTTCATTGAGAATAGGTATTTTTTGGTTGAAAATTCAACTACTTAGCTAAAAGGTGAACTACTTTGTTAAAAATTCATTTTTTTGGCTGAAGATTCATCATTTTAGTAGAAAATGAATCTTCTTGCTTAAAAATTGATCTTTTGTTTTGAAAATGCAGCTATTTGGTTTAAACTATTTTGTTGAAAATGCAATATTTTTACTTGACAATTAGGAATTTAAAACGTTTTAAATTAAATTTGATATATCATGAAACTTTCGAACGTTTCTGAAACTTTGGCCCAATTACTTCAAAACAGTACTAAATTAAAAAGATTTTCTGTATTTAAATAATTGAACAGCCTGACAGATTATAATCACGTTTTGTTCGCTCACTTCTCAATTACTCAATAAAATTATTTAAAAAATACCGCAGGCTGTTGAAACATTCATGGTAAAAATTAAAATGATCAGCGTGATACCAAATGCTTCTACTGTGTTTCGAAGACCCGCTAACCAATAAACAACCACGGCAAATAATATTGGTTCGATAATTAATCCTGGAAGCTGATAAAAATCAAAATTTAAATAAAATTCTATTTCCTGGAGGCGTTTAAGATTAAATTATTATTTTTTCATATATTTTACTTACCAATGAGAGCATTCTAGCAATATAATACACATAAACAGGATACATTCCTGCTCGGTATTCCCTTAGAAAAAGAGGCAATTCTTGAGGAATTAAAGCCAAAGTAGAATACATAGGGAAAAAAGTATTTTCAGCTACAAGAATGAAAATTACTCCTTGAACTGCTTGGACACCTAATTGATCTAAATTAACTGTCCCTATGAAACAAAGACTTGCCACAGTTGCCACGCTCTGAAATGTAATTTTAAATTAATTTTGAAGAAATGAATAATTTATTTCTCAATAATCATTATTATATTGAAGATTAATGAATATTTTCAGTATATTTACCATTTTTTGTACCATCCTGAGAAGTTGAACTGATGGATCTCGTAAAACCTGCATAAATCCTCGATGCGTTAACCAAAACATTCTTGTCCAACAATGAGGTTGTTTACTAAAAAAATGTCTGACTTGAAAAAAAAATATGAAATAAAAAATTTCGAAATGAAAAAAAATTCTCGTACTTACAAGCCACCGATCTCATCAGATTCTGCTCTTTGCTAAAATCAGTAAATTTAGTCAAATCTAATTTCATCAAAACATTTTCTTTTTTTTCAAAGATTACTACATTTTTGAACGTATCCAAACATGGAAGTATATCCGGATTTTAAATATTAATAAATTTTTCTTTACGGAAAAAGTCCCTCCGACGTGAAGTTCAAGTTGAATAGTGACGTCGATTTCTTTAGAAGCATCGCTAGAGAGAAATGCGTCACAAATTCTTTGTGCTCCTCTTCGGCTACTATCTTCATCTTTTGGGGCAATTGCCAAAGTTGCTACCAAAAAATCCGCAGGGTTGTACGAAACCGGACACTCGTAGCCCAGGCTAAAATTTTTTATTTTTTTTTTGTTGAATTAACAAAAATATCCTACAGTCAGGAAATAGTCAGGGATTTTGAAAAAGTCAGGAATTTTCTATAAACGCCACTTTAAATAACTGAGAAGGATAATAAATTTTATTTTTTTTTAATTTGTGAGTTTTAATTTAAAATTGTTTTATTCCAATTATAAATGATTCTATGTTAAGAATGTTGCAAGAATAATAAACTGGTCTTTGAATATTAATAGTCAGAGAAAATGAGAAATTGATCAGGAAAAAATTAGGGCATTTTGGAAATAATGTTTTGCGGCCACTTTGACTGTTTTTTATTAAAATTTCGTCTTTTTAGGTTAAAAAATTCAACTATTTTGGTAGAAAATCAACTTTTTTTGAAAATTCAATTGAAATCTTTATTGGTTGAAAAGTCGTCTTTTCAGTTTAAACATTAATCTGTTTTAGTAGAAATTTGATCTTTTTTCGTTAAAACAGGCAACTGTTAGGTTAAAAATTCATATTTTCGGGTTAAAGTTCAACTGTTTTATAGAAAATTCGTCTTTTGATTGGAAAATTCATCATTTTAGTTGGAAGTTCATCTCTTTGGTTGAAAATTATACTATTTTGTTAAAAATTCGTTTTCATCTGTTAAAAAAAAATTTTTTACTGAAAACTTAACTTTTCCATTTTTTATTGAAAATTTTTCTTTTTTTGGTAGAAAATTCAATTATGTGGTTAAAAATTCAACTAGTTTGTTGAAAATTCAATTTTTCTGTTGAAAATTCAACTCTTTGGTTGAAACTGCCATTGTTTTTAGTTGAAGCCTAATCTTTTTTGTTTTAAAATTCGAAAATTTGGTTGAAAATGTAACATTTCGGTTAAAAATTCAACTATTTTGTTGAATTTTAATTATTTTCTTGAAAGCTTAACTTTTTCGATCGAAATTTCATCTTTTTAGTTGAATTCAATTGTTTTTAATTTAAATTAAATATTTTTTATGGCTGAAATATCTACTATCACACTCTTTTTTGAAAATTCACATTTAAGCATTTATTTTTTTAGTTGCAGGTTCATTTCCTTAATAAAAAATTTAACTATTTTGTTGAATATTCGTTTTTTTAGTTGTAATATATCTACTGTCACACTATTTATTGGAAAATGATCCTAAAAAGATTTTTTTCTGTTGCAGGTTCGTCTCTTTGATTGAAAATTCTATGTTTATATCTATGTTTATAAAATATTTTTTAACTGAAAATGTCACTTCACCATTTTTTATTGAAATTTGATCTTTGTTAGTTGAAATGTCTTCTTTTCTGGTAGAAAACAAATTTTATTAGTTTGAAACTTCCTCTTTTTCACTAGAAAATGCAACTGTTTGGTTGAAAATTCATATTTTCCGGTTATAAATTCAACTTTTTCACATAAAATTCGTCTTTTGGCTTGAAAAGGCTCCACTATTTGGATCAAATTTTTTTCCTTCTGGACTGGAATATTTTTATTTCTTGAAAATTCGTCATTGGTTGGAAAATTCATAATTTTAGTTGATTTTTTACCGAAAACTTAACTTCTTTTTTGGTTGAAAAATATTGTTGTTAGTATGCGATAGTACCATTGTCGACCAGGCTAAATTAAGTTGAGAATAAATTAGTTTGGACCGGTAATTTACAAACGTTTACATCTTTTCAAATTAATTTTGTTTTTTTTTGAAAATATCACTATTTCTTTCAAATTTCATGTAAAAATTGATTGAAAATTCGTCTTTTTGGTTTCAAAATTAATCTCTTCTTGTAGAAAGGTCATCTTTTTGGTTGAAATATGAACTATTACATTTTTTGTTGAAAATTCATATTCGTAGACTGAAAATTCAGCTATCTGGTTAAAAATGCTCTATGGACTAAAATTCAACTGTCTTCTAAAACATTCAATCATTTGGTTGAAAACGCAATTGTTTTTGGTTGACGTTTAATCTTTTTTGTTTAAAATTTTGACCCTTTGATTCAAAATTCAACAATTTGGTTGAAAATTCAACTGTTTTGTTAAAAATTCGTCATTTTGGATTGAAAATTCATCGTTTATGGTGGTAGAAACGATTTTTTGTTTGTTTGAAACAAATCAATAAATTTAAACCCTTTAAATTTTAATCTGAAGTTGTTTTATTCCAGTTAGGAAAGATTCTATGTTAAAAATATTATAAGATTAAAATGCTGGTCTTAAAATATTAATGGTTAGAGAAAATAAAAAATTAGTAAGCGAAAAATCAGGAAAAGTCCGGGTATTTTGAAAATTATGTTTTTCTGCCACCCAGGCTTGCTTTAAAATATGCTTCAAATTGTTATTTCAATAGTTCTTTTTTATAATTTTTGAACCAACAATTTTACTTTTCAAATTTGAAATTAATTTTTTATTCTTCTAGCTTAAATTAACTTTAGACGCTTCCGACTCGAATCAAAATTTCAAGGTTTCAAATCGAATTTTTTTATTTTCCGCGTGCGTAGACACTTCGTTTAGAAATTGATCAATTTAGCACGATTCCAATTATAACATGTTTAATTTATAATACCTCAAATTTGAATTTATGCATTTTCTAAAGTTATGAATAACAAAATTTGAATACTGAAGGCTTTTAATTTAAAATTGTCGAATTTGAAGTGGCTTGAATTAAAAAAATTTTGAGAACCTAAATTTGGAATCAATTGAATTAACTGACAATCATTCAAAAGTTCAACGTTATGCACCTTTTGAGAATAAATTAAATTTAAATAAATAGATAAACTTAAATGTTTTCGATAAATTTCCAATAAAATTTCTTACTTTGCAAAAAACTGAACAGCTTGTGCACTCGATCCAGCGAAAGCGATTCTCCCATCAGCAACCAAAATTATTTTGTGAAAAAGATTAAAAATCGCTGAACTGGGCTGATGAATTGTGCAAAGAACAGTTCGTCCTCGATCAGCAATAGAAGTTAATTGTGACACTAAAAAACTAGCTGAATGTGCGTCAAGACCAGTTGTTGGTTCATCCAAAAATAAAATCCTCGGATCGGTTAAAAGCTGTTTAAAAAAGTAAAAAATTTCCTTAATTATAATTATAATACCTAATTTTACTATAGTAAACTTTTGACTTTTGAGACTTCGAAATTAAAAATTGTTAATATGTCAATTGATCAAAAAGAAAATCTCAAGGACTATAAATTCCTAATTAATATAAGAAAAATGTCATGAATAATTTTTACCTCGGTGGCAAAAGCAAGCCTTTTTCGTTCTCCACCAGATAAGACTTTATCATCACCACCATTTCCAATTCGAACATTGTGTCTCGCAGCAAGACCAACTTCACGTAAAAGACCTTCTATTCGATTTTTAATTTCCCGAGTTGCCGTTCTCCTATCCAATTTCATTCGAGCCTAGTCAAAATAATTAATAAACAATTAAATTAAATCGGGCAAAATAATTACTTCAAAAATCAAATTTCGAGTCTTATATTTCGAATTTCTTATATCTAGAAATCGAATTTTAAAATTAGAGTGACGTTGTAGCAAAACTGAGATTTTAGGTTTAAATCTAATTTACAAGTTTAATTTTAAATCATTTTTCTTCCATATTGTGATGATTATTTTCAAAAAATCTTACCATGAACCAAAGATGTTCTGATACTGTCATTGTTCCAATGAAAACGTCTTCTTGATGCATAAATCCACTATGGTGTCTCATGTAAGATAAATCGACTTCCCTTCCATTTGCTCTGATTCCCCCATGGACGATGACTCCAGCTATTTTAATATTAATAAAATATTCAGTAAGAATTTTTGCTTTTTATTTTTAAAAAAGTATTTTTTTATACTTACGAGGAGTTCGGAAAGCCAAAGCTGTCATCAAAGAACTTTTTCCCGATCCGCTGTTAAATAATATTAATAATCAATTATTATACTTGCATCGCTTTCAATTCTTATAAAATCGAAATTAAATAATTCAGTTACTTTCAAATATGTTTTGAAAGCAAATATATTTTGAATTGGAAAGCATTTTAATAAATGATTCAATGTTCGATATTTCAAATTGAAATCATAACTCAACAGACCATTTTTTAATTAGCAAGTAATAAAACTCATTCTTTTGATAACACGGAAGAGTAAATGAATAAAATTCTAATTATCGAAATTAAAAATCAATAATAATTACCTTCCTCCGAGGATCGCCGTGAGGTCTCCAGGTTTTAATGCACCCCTCACTGGAATAAATTTGACATTCGTGAGGATAATTTTATTTTTTTTGTTTGTTCTTTTTTATCACAAAAATGCACATATTCCTACCATTATTGATCAGCTGTTTGCAAATCGATCGATTTTTATCCATTGCGTAAACACTGAGATTTTGCCAGGTAAGGGTCACACCCCTTACACCGGATTCAACCCTAAAATCCGTAGAAGATTTTTGAAACATCGAAAACAATCTCCACCGTGGGCCGCGTTATGTTTGTCGAAACTCGTTTTTTTAAATTATTTTATTTTTTTATTTTGTATAATATTTTTCCCATTTAAAAAGGGAAAATATCCCGTATACCGGTTCGGATCGCCGGTTGCCATCCGCCTGATCTGCCTCCGGGAAACCTTAGCACTGCGAGAATATCTGTAGAGAGTGGAAGACGGCAAGTAACTTTGCTGATCGGAATTCAGGGCCGTAAAAATACATAAATCATTTTTTGGCTAATTAAAATTCGAAATTTTGTATCATTTTTATAGATTTTAAAGTAAGTGGGAAAAGTCAGTTTTGATTTCAAGAAAAAAATCATTTTTTAAATTGAAAAACATTTCATTGAACAGTAAAACTTTTTCTGGTATTTTGAGACAACTTGCTATCTTTGTATTTGCAAAGTTAGTTTTTTTATTAATATTTAAGAAAGATTCTGAGTTTTTAATATGAAATTTAAGCTATATTCGAATTTTTCTTTTGAAATTTTGTCTGTTTTAACAGAGCTTAAAAACCGAAATTTTTAAACTTTCAGAATTATGCTTTTAATTAGATACTTCTGCACAAACAATGGAAACTCATCATTCAATCAATAAAGCTTTATATTACTGGATTCAATACATAGAATTCCTGAAAAAAAACCAACAAGAATTCAACGATCAAATTTGGACAAACACCACAAAATGCTCCTATTGCAATTCCTAAAAACAAAATAAAAAATTTGTTTCTTCAGATAAAAATAAAAAAGAGGGAAGAAAAATGAGAAGGCAACCAACCAAATCCCCTTAAATTCAACTCTTTTGTTAAAAATTCTTATCTTTTTTTGTTGTTAAGAAACTGATGCTTGCCACTAAAAAATTAAATATTCTATTTTTAGTTGAAAATGAACCTTCTTTAGTTGAAAATTCATTTATTTTGTTGAAAATTCGTCCTTTGTGGTAGAAAATTAATCTTTTGAAAAATTTGAAAATTCTACTGCTTAAATTAAAAATTTAATTATTTTTTTGAAAATTCCTTTTTCATTTCATGGTTGAAAATTAATTTTTGAAATTGAAAATTTAACTGTTCTATTTTTAGTTCAATATTCATCTTTTTCAGTGGAAAATTCGTTTTCTTTCGGGTTGAAAATTAAATTTTGTTAACTGAAGCTTCAGCTATTGCATTGTTGGTTGTATATTCACCTTTTTCAGTTTAAGATGTATCTATTTTATTTGAAAATTCATTTATTTGGTTCAAAATTCGACCTTTGTAGTAGAAAATCAATCTTCTCGGTAGAAAATTCATCTTTTTGCTTGAAATTCAACTACTTGGTTAAAAGTCAAACTCTTTTATACAAAATTAAACTATTTTGTTAAAAATGAAAATTTAACTGATTGGTTCAAAATTATAAACTCTTTTGTTGAAAATTCAACTATTTTGTTAGAAATATTTTTTTTCGGTTGAGAATTGATTTATATTAGCAAAAATTTAACTGTTTTTTTGAAAATTCACGTATTTTGCTGAAAATTCTTTTGTGTAGAAAATTCATCTTTTTGGTTAAAAATTCAACTATTTAATTAGAAATTAATTCTTTCATCTAAAAAATGAACTATTTCATTTGAAAATTTAACTACTTTGTACAGAATCCTTTTTTTTGTTAATAATAATTTTTCAGTAAAAAATATTAATTTTTCAACCAAAGAACCTATCGTGATGGAATATTCTAGCATTTTAGTTGAAAATTTATCTCTTTGATTGAAAAAAAATGTCTTAAACTGAGAATTTAACTATTTGATTCTTGGTTGATAATTTTGTTATTGTTAAAAATTCAACTATTTTGTTGAAAATTCATTTTTCTTGATTGAAAATTAATTTTTTTCAACTGAAAATTTAAATATTGCATTTGTTGTTGAAAATCTGCCTTTTTTATTTGAAAATGGATGTATTTCGTTGAAAATTCGTATTTTTTGCTATAAAATTAATCTTCTTGGCAGAAAATTCATCTTTCTGATTAAAAATTCAACTAGTCTAGTTAAGGATTCATCATTTCAGTTGACAATTCCTATTTTTGGTTTAAAATTCAACAATTCCAGTTGAAGACTCATCATTTTAGATAAAAGTTCATCACTTTGGTGTAAAAATTGAACTATTTTGTGAAAATTTCGTTTTCCTTTGGTTGAAAATATACTTTTTTTTTATTGAAAATTTAACGATTCGATTTTTTGTTGAAAATTTATCTTTTTTAGCTGATAGTTCATGTATTTAGTTGAAAATTCGTCTTTTTGGTAGAAAATACATCTTTTTCGTTGAAATTTAAACTATTTGATTAAAAATTCATCTATTTCATTGAAAATGCAATAATATTACTTGACATTTTAGCAATTTGAAGCGTTTTAATATGAGTTTAATATAGTACCCACATTAATTTTACTTAAATGATTACATGCCCCTATGGTATGGTCTTCAGGAACAAATCCAAGAAATTATTAATTATGTTTTTAGTATTATTTATTTAATTATTAGATGGTGATAAAATATTTATGAATATCTTTCAATATAATTTATTAAAGTTGACCCGAAAGATTTCCAGAGTTCTCCGGCGAGATATGAAACTGTTTTTCAACTGCAAATCTTGCAAATCTTAATCTGATGTTCGTGATTCTGAATCTATGATTTTTTGATTTTATAGTGTCTTTGAACAAGATTTATGAAAAGAACCCCTCGAATCTTGTACAGTCAAAAAATTACTAATCCTTTAATAATGTTACTTTCACAAATGAAAAAACAGTTCTTTAATTTTACATAGTTATATGAATTATACAATTTTTACACATTTTGATATTTACTAGTAGAGGAGACCACCCTACAATAGATAATGAACCAACTGTAGACAATCATTATTTAAAAATACTAATGTATGTAAAATAAATTATTTAATTTAATTAATAGTTAGGATACTATACGTGTTAATGAATAAAAATAACAAAAAATCAATTAAGGTGTATTTATGCTATTAATAAATGATTATCTACAGTAGGGTGGTCTCCCCTACTGAAAAAAAAACATTATTTAAAATAAACACGTAAAATTGTATACCTATTTCTAGTCGATTGTTTAAAAAAATGTGAAAAACTTGAATGGCTCCATATTATGAAATTAGCTATTTATGTTTTATGCAATAATTCATTGGTAGAGGTATTTCTGTTTACCGTTCGAAGTAGTGGTACCAACTACACATTAAGCTACGTCTCGAACGGATAGGGTTTCGGTTTTCTATTACATACCATAATCTGCTCGAGTCTCGAATACATATCGGAAGAACCATTTTTCTCTCGATGCCCTGTGGTCAATCCATGAGATTTCGATCCTGCATTGATCGTCCAATGGAGAATTATGCAAATCTCGATGCAAAATTAGAATTTTATTTAATAACACCCTCAGCCGGGTTAAAAAAATCTTTATCGATAACTCCAAAGACTTCTATTCTTAAATTCTGAATTAAAAATCATTTTATTACAGCAAATTTTCAAGAATAACCGACGGAACTTAAGAATTGAGAATTAAAAAATTGTTGAAGTCTTTAAGAAAGAATTTTACACTGCTTTTCAAAACTGAAGAGTTTCAAATTTGATGTGGATACTTTCGATATACTTTGTAGAACTTTAAATTGTAAATAATTAAAATTGAAGTATTTTTAATTTGTTCAATTTACAATTAAAACTTTTGTACTTTTGATGATGTATCTACATTCGAAATTTTCTCAATTTGGAAGATAAAAAATTTAAAATTTGACTTTTGATCTTCAAAATCATAATAATTTAGGAAATTTCATTCATAATTCTTCAAAATTGAAATTTTTTTTATTGTAACTCTTCAAAATGGAAGAGTTTTCAATTTTGACAATTTCTTATTGATAATTTCTTTAATTTGGAAGATTTAGAATTGAAAACTTGACTTTTCATCTTCAGAATCATTAAAATTTAAGAATTTTTATTTAAAATTTTTTAATTAATTTTTAATTTTTAAATTAAAAATTCAAGAATTCTTCATGGTTAAACTTCAAAATTGGACTAATCCAAAAAAATGTTCCAAATTACATACCTTCGAAATATAAATCTTGAGAATTGAATAATTTGTAATTCTATATTTTTAAAATTCAAGAATTTTCTATTGTCACTTCAAAATTTCATAAATTTGGATTGTAAATGTTTTTAAATTGAAGAGTTTTCAATTTTGAAAATTTACAATTAAAAATTATACAATTATTAAGTTTGACAATTAAAAATTTTGTAATTTTGATGATTTACATTAGAAATTTCATCAATTTGGAAGATTTAGAATTGAAAACTCTTGATCTTGAAAATCATGAAAATTTAAAACATTTTATTCATACATCATTAAAATTGAACAGTTATTAATTGTAACTCTTTAAAATTGTAGAATTTTGAATTGTAAATCGTTGAAATTTTAAAAATTGATCATTCACAATTGAAAATTATGCAAGTTTTAAGTTAAAGAATGACAAAACCTGTAACATTGATTTTGATTTCCAAAGTTACTAAAATTTAAGAATTTTGATACATCTTTAAAATTAAAGACTTTTCAATTGTAAATCTTAATAATTAAAGAATTTAAAATCACAAATCCTTGAAATTCAAGAATTTTCAATTGTAATTCTTCAAAATTGCAGAACTTTAAGTTATAAATCTTTTAAAATTTAAGAATTTTTAATTTGGAAAATGTACAATTAAAAATGATACAATATATAAGTTTTACAATTGAAAGTTCTGTAATTTTTACGAGTTACATTAGACATTAATCAATTTAGAAGAGTTAGAATTGACAACTCTTAACTTTTGATCATCACAATTGAAGCATATTTATTTATACATCTTCAAAATTGAAGAATTCTAAACTGTAAATCTTTAAAATTGAAGAATTTTCAATTTCAAATCTTAAAAATTGTTGAATCTTAAAATGAAAATCTTTAAAACTGAAGGATTTCTAATTTTTAAGTTTTACAATGAAAAATTCTGTAATTTCGACGGTTTAAATGGGAAATCTCATTAATTTGGAAAATTAAAAATTGAAAACTTGACTTTTGCTTTCAGAAATCATTGAAATTTAAGAATTTTTTTCTCAAATATTTAAAATTGAACAGTTTTCAATTATAAAATTTTTAAAATTTTTTAATTAAAAATTTTTAAATTGTATATACCGTTAAAATTTCGACAATTTACAATGAAAAGTTCTGCAATTTTTATGCTTTACATTATACATTTTCGAAATTGAAGATTTTCAGGTTACAAGTTAGTTCAAATTCAATATTTCTCAATTGTAAATCTTTGAAAATGGACTATTCCAAAAAATTTTGAAAATTACATACCTTTAAAATATAAATCTTAAAAATTGAATAATTTGTAATTCTATATTTTTGAAATTTAAGAATTTTCAATTGTAACTCTCAAAAACTGCAGAACTTTGAATTTCATATCGTTTTAAATTTTGTATTCAACAAATTTACTAATTAGAGTTCTATAATTTCAATTAGAAATTTCTTCAGTTTAGAAGATGTTGAATTGAAAACTTGACTTTTTGTCTTCAAAATCATCCAAATTTAAGAATTTCTATTTATGCATCTTCAAAATTGAACAGCTTTTAATTGTGATTCTCAAATATGAACTATATTTATACAATATTCACTACATTATTTTAAATTATATACATAAAGAATTGAAGGATATTCAATTACAAATATTACAAAATTTCAAAAAGATGTTCAACATTTTATGATTTTAAACTATAAACATTCCAAACTGAACAAGTTGGCGAATTTTCAAATCTCCAAAATCGATCAGTCTTGAAAATGGAAAACACCTTCCATAGATGTAAGATAAAGAATTCCAGAATGTATTTTAAGAACTTTTTATTACGATATAAAATCGCACATTAATTCATTAATTTAGTTAATTCTTAAATAATTCTACATTATTTTCTTCATTTAATCTTGTCCATTATTTTCGGGGTGCTTGTGTGACTGTTTCTCCTTTAATGTATTCACATGGTCTCAATAACAACCGGTTTACAATGAAACCGATGTCTTTGCGGTTCATTACCGGACAGCAAACTGTCATAGAAAATATGCCCTTTTTAAATCAATCTAGTCAGCTTATGGTAGAATAAATATCATTTATAAAAATATTACATTTTTTGAAACTGAACAAAAGCTTAAAACTTATATTTATAGATTAGGGATTTGGAAATAAAAATAAGAGTTTTTTGTGTAACAAATTAGTTTATTTTATCCTCAAGATGTATATCATTTTTTGGATAATTCATGAAATTTGTTGTAAAAAAATTGATACCACAATTCACAATGCTTATACATACATATTCAATAATCAATATATTATATGCTTCTTTTTCTATAATTCGATAAACACATATAAAATATTTTCGAAGACGAATACAATTTTTTTCAAGTTTCTACATTCAATGCTTTCAATTTGAAGATTTGAAAGCATTCATAGAAGCGAATTAGCTAAATATTTCATATTTTAGAATCAAAATTTCAGAAATTTGTCTCTTTTCTTAGCAAATACTTTTCTATTAATTGTAAACTTAATATTAAACTATACAAAATCAAAAAGTACAAATTTCTGTTCTCATTGGTCGAATCTTGAATGTTTTCTCCATCTCTGTTGCGCATTTACATATTTATTTTGAGAGATAAGTTTTCGAAAGTAGAGCTAGAAACGCTAGAAATCGGAAAACAGCTATAAGGCAAATCAAACAGATGATGTCCATCAAAAAGTCCTCCTGAAATTAGAAATAAAAATTCAACTTGTCAATATTCGTTATTTTAATAAAAAAGAAGAACGTCTAGTAATCGCTATTACAGATAAAACAGAACTATTAATAGTTTGGATAATACTTTCAGTAACAGGATATTTGTAATCTAAATAAAGTTTCTTGATATTATTTACATACAAACCTCAACAGTCTAATTTCAAAAAATTTGAAAAATGAGATGAAGACAAATATCTACATACAAAGTTGTATAAAGTATCAGAAAGAGATTTGATAGATTTTGATATTTATTTCCTCATTATATTAGTCCCCGAAATTTTCGGGACGACTGGAAAATCCCGAAAAATAAAATTCCCGATGCTGTAAAATTTCCGAATACAAAATTCCCAAATAATAAAATTCCGGAATAATTGAATTCATGAATTATAGAATTCCCGGATGATCAAATTGCCGAACTAGAAAATTCCCTGATTACAAAATTTCCCAATTGAAACGATTAAAATATTATTTATAAATATCATTTATTTGTTAAAAATACAATAATCAGATATTTTTATTTAAAAAATTTAAGTTTAAAGTTTCTAAAATTATTGTTTTCTAAATTCAAACAATGATTTTAGAAACTTTAAACATTAAAAATAATTTTATTATAAAAATATTTGACTATTGTATTTTTGATAGGTAAATAATATTTATAAAAAATATTCAACTATTTAAATTAAGGAATCTTCCGATTTGGTAATATTATTAACTGTTCGGAAATATTATTGTTCGAGAATTTTATTTTTTTGGAATTTTATAATTCGGCAATTTTCAAATTCGGTAATATTATAAACTGTCGGGAATTTTATTATTCGGGAATTTTCCAATTCGGTAATATTATAAACTGTTCGAGAATTTTATTGTTCAGGAATTTTATTGTTCAGGAATTTTATTATTCGAGAATTTTCCAATTCGGAAATATTATTATTCGAGAAGATAATAATTTAAGAATTTTATTTTTCGACAATTTTCCAATTTGGATATTTTATTATTCGGGAATTTTCCAATTCGGGAATTTACAGAATTTACTTTCAATTTTACAGTGTCTAAAATTTTATTTTTCGGGATTTTTCAGTCGACCCGAATTTTTTCCTACTTTGGATAGTGGTATTTACTACATTTCTTTCAAATTTATTTCGAAAATAATTAACTTTAATATTTTTGTTTAAACTTACTTCCTTAAAATTGTAAGTTTGGAGAACCATATTACCAGATTTTGGACAGGTAGCATTACTTCTAGTGCAAGCAATAGAATCTACTTCTGACCATTGATTAATAAGTAGAGCCTCGTTTCCATAACGAAACCAGGATAAATATGAAAACCACCTGAAATATTCTGGCACGGATCTGTGTGAGAAAAACAGATTTTTTGTATTTTTATATTTCAATTCAGAAGAATATCATATATTTTGTGCATTATAAAGTGTAAATTTTTTATGTAAAATACTCACGCTGTATTTAGGAAGAAACCACCAAAAAGTAAAAATGGAATAATGATTGGAGGCCCCACTGAAAGAGCCATAGACGTACTTGTACTTGCACAGGAAATAAGATAGCCTGAAAATAAAAATCGAAATGATGAAATGAAATGGGAAAAATATTGATGTTACAGTCAAAAGAATTTTGATGATTTATTTATAAAATATCAAAGAATGTAAAATCAAAAATAATTGTTAAAATTTTGTAAGATTTAAAGCACAAAAATCCTTTGAAAATTGTACATTTTAAATATAAAAGTTTTCAGAATAAATATTATTATATATTTAATATTATCAAGCTTCGAAATGAACTATTTCGAATATTCTTATCATAATATTAAACAATTACAAATTTTTAAGACTAGTAGAGACTTTAAAAGATTCACGTTAGAAACCGTGAAAATTGTAAAAATTTATTTTTCCATTATGAGCCTAAATTTAAAAATCAGCTAAAAATTAAACTAACAAAATTTGGAATAAAATCTCAAATTTTGTAAGCTTTAAAGCAGAAAAATTTAGTGTGAAAATTGCACATTTTAAAATGCAGAAGCTTTCGGAATAAATTTACTTTGATTAAATTGATCAATTTTCAATTCGAAGCACTTCGAAACATAATTTGCAGTCACAAGCGTTAAAAATTGAAAATTTTCAACAAGCAAGTTTTCAAATTGTAAGTATTTTAAAGTGTGTGCTAAAACTAGAAAAGAGATCAATTAAAAAGTTACGCAATTTAAAATTGTTAATTAGATCATTTTTGGACTATTTTAAATATAAATTTTGAAATCAGACATCTGAAAATGATCAGTTATAACTTATTTAAAATCGTTTAAAATTGGAAAATGTCAATTAGAAATTATTTTAAGAGATAAAAAATTAAAAATCGTGAAAAACAAAAAAAAATACTTTTCTATTATAGACGCTATAATTTGAAAAATGAATCGTTCAACATATGACAATCGTACATAAAATCATTAAACATTGAAAATTTTTAATTTCTGCATTAGAATTCTTCCAAATTTCACTATCAAACAATTTGTAAAGATAATCAACATGTGCGAACAGAAAAATTTGTAATTGTATATTCAAAAGATCAAAGAAGAAGCTCAAAATATAAAACATTAAAAATTAAATAATTGAAAAAATGAATTGAAAAATGGTCAAATTGAGTTAAAAATTTTTTAGATACAATATTTTTCAATATTTTTCAAACCTAACTGTGAAAATGTGGACGATTTAAAACTAAGTCGTTAAATATTGTATAGCTCGTCCTACATTTGAAAAAGATAAAAATTTGATAACTTTAATTTGAAATGAAAATATTTCAAACTCTAAGCATTAGCTGTGCAATATAAAGTTGGAAGGATTGAAAGATTTTCAAATTAAAACCATAAAAACCTGAAAAATTTTAAACATTTTTTATTTAATATATTTATAGTACTTTTGGAATGGAATCATTTTTCAATTTTTGGAGAAATCTGTTTAAAATAGCAAATTTGGATTCTATACCCCAAAGAAGTAGAATACCTTGAATAACAGATCAAATTGCGAATAAATTTTGTTTTGCATTTTTTATTTGATATATTTATAGTACTTTTGAAATGGAATAATTTTTTTATTTGAATAGACATTTTTTTTAAATAACAAATTTGGATTCTAGACCCAGAAAAAGTGGAATACATTGAATAACAGATCAAATTTAAAATAAATTTCGTTTTGCATTTTTTATTTTATATATTTATAGTACTTTTGAAATGGAATAATTTTTTTATTTTGAGATAAATTTCGTTTAAATAGCAAATTTGGATTCTAGAACTAAAAAAGGTGGACTACCTTGAATAACAGATCAAATTGCGAATAAATTTGATTTTACATTTTTTATTTGATATATTTATAGTACTTTTAGAATGGAATAATTTTTTAGTTTTGAGAGAAATATTTTTAAAATAGCAAATTTGGATTCTATA
The DNA here is from genome assembly GCA_932178445.1 of Andricus quercusramuli. Classification (NCBI taxonomy): domain Eukaryota; kingdom Metazoa; phylum Arthropoda; class Insecta; order Hymenoptera; family Cynipidae; genus Andricus; species Andricus quercusramuli. Next base: position 334,342 of record CAKNXH010002371.1, on the reverse strand, counting down.
CCCCGAAAAGTGCAATACCTTGAATAACAGATCAAATTGCGAATAAATTTCGTTTAGCATTTTTTAGCTTATATATTTATAGTACTTCTGAAATAGAATAATTTTTGAAGAAATCTTTTTAAAATAGCAAATGTGGATTCTATACCCCAAAAAAAGGAAATAACATGAATAAAAGATCAAATTGAAGATTAATTTTGTTGTGCATTTTTTATTTTATATATTTATATTACTTTTGTAATGGAATAATTTTTTAATTCAGATAGAAAATTTTGTTTAATCGCAAATTTGGATTCTAGACACAAAAAAGTGGAATACCTTGAATAACAGATCGAATTGGGAATAAATTTCAATTTGAATTTATTATCTGATATATTTATAGTACTTTTGGAATGGAATAATTTTGGAATTTTGAGATAAATATTTTTAAAATAGCAAATTTGTATTCTATACCCCCAAAAAATACAATATCTTGAATAACAAATCAAATTGCGCAAAAATTATTTTTCGCATTTGTTGGCTTATATATTTATAGTACTTTTAAAATAGAATAATTTCTTAATTTTTGAAGGAATCTTTTTAAAATAGCAAACTTGGATTCCATTATACCCCACAAATGGGAATAACTTGAATAACAGATCAAATTGGAAATAAATTTCGTTTTGCATTTTTTATTTTAAATATTCATAGTGTTTTTGGAATGAAATATGTTTTTAATTTTGAGAGAAATCTTTTTAAAATAGCTCATTTGGATTCTATACCCCCAAAAAACAGGAATACCTTGAATAACAGATCAAACTGCGATTAAATTTCGTTTCTCATTTTTTATTTTATATATTCATAGTTCTTTTAGAATAGAATAATTTTTGAAGAAATCTTTTTAAAATAGCAAATTTGGATTCCATACCCCCAAAAAGGGGAATACCTTAAATAACAGATCAAATTGGAAATAAATTTCGTTTTGCATTTTTTATTTTATATATTTATAGTGTTTTTGGAATGGAATATTTGTTTAATTTTGAGAGAAATCTTTTTAAAATAGCTCATTTGGATTCCATACCCCAAAAAAGGGGAATACCTTGAATAACAGATCAAACTGCAAATAAATTTCGTTTTGTATTTTTTCTTTTGTATATTTATAGTCCTTTTAAAGTGGAATAATTTTTTAATTCGGATAGAAATTTTTTTAAATGGAAAATTTGAATTTTAGACCCCAAAAAGTGAAATACCTTGAATAGCAGATCAAATGGCGAATAAATTTCGTTTTGCAATTGATACGAAAGAAATAGTTGCGATTATTTTTTTATTGCATAAATCTATATGATATTTATATACAGAAAGTATATGTCGTTATAGATAAACCATAAATATCATGAATATCACAACCATGTCTATTGAGCTGCCGTCACGTGTAATTCGAGAATGGTGTAATTCTATCATGTGCAAGTAAATACATGTGTACATTCGAAAAGCGCATCAAATATCAGTCAGACATATCGCTAGCTTAATTTCTTCCAGACACACGCAATTATTCAGGGACGCAACTTAAACTTTATTTTTAAACCAAAAAACTTTTTAAAATGAATAAACTTTCAATATTCCCTAATATTTTATATTCAGTGAATAATAATTAGGTAAAATAAAGCTAATAACATGTTTAAAATACTTTCTCAATGAATAATTAATCATTCATATCAATCTTCTCTCATTTTTAGTTCTGTTTTTACTTATTGGTAAAAAAATGTTCCTCCGTTCCTATATTTTACCAGTAGCAAACTAATATCCCATGCTCTTTACCACATTCATATTTTTACATATACATATTAAAGATGAGTTGATATTCAGTTGTTTATCATATTATATTCACTCGGGACGCAAAAAAAAATATATCCTGAGGAAATGGCAATCTTAAAAATAAATTAATGGCCAAGATTTTCATAATTTAAAATCAAATTTTTGTGACCCGACCATAATAATTAAAAATTAAAATGACATATATATTTACCAAATGAAGTAGCGACGTTTGCTACCAAAGTAATGATACCAGCAGCGATGAAAAAATGATCAGCGCCAGGATAAAGTTGAATCATCGGGTAGGAAATGAATGAAAAAATAAGAGGTACTGTAATAAATATTGGTGCCTCTGCCAAAGTTTTGCAGAGAAAATAAACATCTGTTCTGTACATTCCGTTCCGGTGTTCTCGTAAAAAAATTGGCAGCTCGGCACAAAAGACCTGAAAAGAAAAGAAAACTAAACTAAACTAGTACTTTTGAAACGGAATAATTTTTTAATTCGGATAGAAATTTTTTTTTAAGCGGCAAAGTTGGGTTCTAGACACAAAAAACGGAATACCTTGAATAACAGATCGAATCGGGAATAAATTTCAATTTGAATTTTTTATCTGATATATTTATAGTACTTTTGAAATGGAATAATTTTTCAATTTTGAGAGAAATATTATGAAAATATCAAATTTGTATTCTATACCCCCAAAAAATATTAATAATAATAATAATAATGCTAAAAATACGATTCTCTCTACTTACATTGATGACTGCAAACACATTTTGGAAAGTCATATTTGTGAGGAAAATAAAAATCGCTCCGTTAATATTCATCACTCCATCTTGATCCAAATGCTGCCCAAAGTAGATCATTCCAATCAAAAGAGCAACCATCTGCAAAATAAAGTTTAGATCTGTGAATTTGTTGAGGTTTTTCAAATATATTTTTATTAAAATTTATTAAATTTAACGTACCACAGTTTGTAGGAACCTAACTTTGATGAGAATTGGTTCCTTGATGACAGAAAGCCAGGATCTCCAAAGCACAGCTCGAAACTGTTCGCACCAGGAAGCCTTGTATGGCGAAGTTCCTCTCGAAGATCCAGTTTTCCAATCCACTAAATCTTCGTAGTCACCTTGAATTGTTTCAGCCTCCAAGGCAATTTCTGTTCCCACATCGCTTTTTTGAAAAGCGTCACAATATTTATTGATCGATTGACGACAGGAAGCCTCCTGTCCAGGAACAAGGGCCAAAATTTGGACGAAGTAGTCCGCTGGATTGTAATTGCTCGGGCAAGCTGCTCCTAAACTTTTCGTTGTTAAATTCTTATTAATAACACAAAAACTATTTTTTACAATCGAAAAGTAAATAAATCAGTTAAACTCACGACTTGAAAAACAAACAGGCCTGTTCTGAAGTACCCATAAATGCAACTCTTCCTTCTGCCATTAAAAGAATTTTGTCGAAAAGTGCAAATATTTCAGAAGAAGGCTGGTGGAGAGTTGTTACAATTGTTTTTCCACGTGCTGTAAAGCAATACAAAATTTACATCATTTTTTACTATTTGATTAATATTTTCTTATAAAGGAATTAGAGAAATACCTGCTAGAGATTTTAAAACGGAAACGACTTGATGTGCCATGAAGGAGTCAAGACCGGAAGTGGGTTCGTCACAGAACATAAGTGGAGGATCGGTTAAAACTTCAGAAGCAAAGGAAAGTCTTTTCATTTCCCCACCTGAGAGGCCTTTTAATCTTCCCGGTATTCCTATCACGGTATTTCTACATTTGGTTAATGCGAGCTTAAACAATGATGTAAAATTATTTCAGGAATTTTAATTACAAGTGTTTCAATATTTGAAAACTGACAAAAAAATTTAACATTTAAAAAAAATGTAAAATAACAACCTCTGAAATGACTTCATCGACTCTTTGCACCCTCTGCTTAAAAGGAATTTGCCTATTCATTCTGACCCTAGCTTGAAAAAGCAAATGTTCTTTTACAGTGAGGGTGCCAAAAAAAAGGTCATCTTGCTGGACATAAGCCATTCTGGAAGTGAGAACACTGGAAGTGACTCTTTGTCCATTTGCAGCCATAGTTCCAGAAGATGTGACCCCTCGGCCAGAACGAAAAGTTAGGGCATTTAAAAGAGTAGTTTTTCCAGCACCAGAGGATCCCATGATGACTAGTAATTCCCCAGGATATGCTGCTCCACATACTGAAAAAGACCAGGGTTCAAGTATTTCAGGGATTCCCCTATTTCCCTGCATTTCCTTTTTTTTCCCCTTTTCTCGAAATACTAGTTCTTTTCCAGCTTTTTCCCTTAAATGTACGATATTTGAAAATATTACATTTAAATCATGCGAGAAATTCTATAAAATTAGTCAATATTTTCTGTTTTATACATACAAAATAATTCTATTCAAAACTAGAATATGCTACCGCGTGTAGTAACAATTTTGTTAACTTACAGAATTATCTGCATATTATAATTAATTTAACCTTTTTCAATTAAAATTTGAAATGTTATTGATGAACTTTTATAATTAAAATTAAAAAATCTGAAACTAATGTATATAAAAATGATAAAATGCGTCTGTATAATATTGAAGCACTTGAATACATTATTTTTATATAAATAATGTAAAGAAAACCAATATATCGTGGAAGAAAATCAGAGACAGAAATTGTTATTCAATATAAAATTGGAACACTCAACAAACATACAGTAATTTTAACAAAAATATTAGAAGTTGAATTTTTTATTTATATTCTAAAAATTAAATAATTAATAAATGTTAATAAATGTTCTAACTTGAGTAATTTAAAGTAAAACGTTAAAAATTATGCCACAATTTTGCTTTTAAATCTTACCTATAAAAAATGTACGAATGTTTTTTTGACCAATTTCAAATTAAACTATTTAGGATTATAAAAAAATATTTTCAAGCTAAAATATTTTGTTGCTGAATCCTGCTTAATGTATACAAATTTGAAGAGTATAAATTCGATTCCACATTGAATGTACTGATTACAGTAAGTAAAAAATGACAAATCTTGGAAAAAATACTTAATTATACTTACAGTATTGGATTAATAATGATGGCATTTTTTAAAAAGAAAATATTCTTGAATATAAGAACGATTTTAAAGAAAAATAATGTTACATTATTTAAAAATATAACATTTCTGATAAAAAGATTATTCTTTTCTACGTGTACCCTATGATCCCTCATATTTAATTTTTATACTAAATTTAGATATTTCATAATTACATTCAAATTGATAGAATAGAACCTTTCGAATTGGGACTCAATTTTCTTCACTTTATAGTAACTAAAATTTAGAGTAATTATTTTTTATTTTTATACAACGATCAAAAATAGTTAGGCAGACTAATCATACACCGAGTGCGTTCTATATAACTTTGATTTCTTTAATGCAAGCTATTAGAATTTAATATTTTTAATTTTCATTGCAATTCATAAAAATTAATTGAACTTCAACCCTGAAAAATTCTATATTTAATGTTTTAAGGTAAACGTGCTAAAAATCAGGTCTCTGGAAAAAAGTTTTATATGATTTTAAGAATCAAAGTGATATTATTAGTTATGTCTTATAAAAGAAAAAAACATTATTTTTTATCAAAAAAGTTTTAAATTTACAAACTGTAATTATTTTAACAATTGTTCTTATAATTGAATTTCTTTTTAATCTCGCTTCTTATTAATCAAAAAAATTTTAATTTAAATAAATAATTGCAAACTGTTGCTAGTTTTGAATATAAGTAAATTATCTTCAAATATAGTGATTATTTGTTTAATTTTTTTTTCTTTTAAAAAAAATGTGTTAACGATTTCATCCTTAGGAAAGTTTAGTTTCAGAATTGGAAACAGTAGAGTTTGGGAGAATGTTTTACCCGAGAAAATAAGCCATCATTTATTAAAATTCTACCATTTTTCAAAAATTGGCAAGAAACGATAGTAAGAAAAAATTCTATTGTAAGAAAATGTTAAAATAAATGTTTTTTGTCAGTTTAAAAATTTTTTCATTAAAAATAATGTTTCTCGTTTAAAATAACATCGTCAGTAATATTATTTTGATTCTTAAAATCATAGAAAAACTATTTTTTTCAGAGATCTGATCTTTGGAACGACAACTACCTTAAAGTATAAAATGTAACATAAAAATTATAATCATTAAACATTTAACTAATTAAAATGTGAAATTGCAATGTTATACATTTCAATTCTAAAAACTTCTTAATCGAAAATTAAAAAATTGTAATTTAAAGTACTCGTAATTGCAAAATTTCAAATAAAACTACATACCTGACGTTTTGAATATTGAAAAATTGAAAATGAGTGCGTTAAATGAGAAAATTATGAAATTAAAAGCGTAAAAATGTTAAAAATTGAAAGTTTCAGTTACATAGTTTTACAATTTGAAGTTAAAGCTAGTAGATTTAACGATTTCTTTTTCAAAACGTATTTAAAAATTATTGTAGAATTAAACCAATAGAGGAAACAAGATAATGAGACGCATTATCTGATAAATTAAAGAATGTCGACAATTGTAAATATTTACAAATTAAAAATGTTGAAAATTTGGTTTGCAAACTGAAACTTTAAAGTAAATTTTAATTCATTTTTAATTTTTAAAACGTTGATACTGATAAAAGTAATGATTCAAGCGCTTTAAACTGAAATTTATGATACTGAAACAGTCGAAGAATAAATATAAATTAATAAATTATATAGCTTGACTTTATATCTGAATTAATTTTAGTAAGGAATATTAAAAATGTTTACCATCCTTAAGGAGATGTTTTTGTTGAATCAGCCGCTGAGAATCTTTACAAAACATTTGATCCCAAAAGCGTATATTTCCGGTTGCTGCATATGCATTAACATCACTCCAAGTGTAAATAATTTTGTCATGTGGATCACCACTTTGACTTTTACCTGAATCGTAAATCGGTTCCATCTGCAATGATGCTTCTGGAGTGTGACTTTGGGATGTGATCCCAAGATGAGAATCCTTTAAATAAAAAATAAGAATTCTCTTAGCAAATAATATTTCTCTGAAAAAAAAAATAATTCCAAAAAACATTTCTAAGAAGAAACTTAAAAGAATTAAAAGCGATAAAAATAGTAGTTCGAGATTAAAGTTTCTTAGCTCTCTTTCTGGAAATTAATTCTTAATAATATGATAATTCATTATCAATTATTCTATTTCAAAAAATATTAAATACAAGTGACTCCTAAGCCCGAGTTACAAAATTTCATTCACATTTTAATTCAAGAAGCTTCCGTTTTTTTCTTGTTTAATCAAGGTGTCTACTCAAATCCTGGGAAAAAATCCACTGCCAATTCCAGAATTCTTTCAGATATATCAAGTTTTTTTCCAGGTAAAATTAGCACTATCGATTAAATAAATAATACTGAAAACGTGATTGATTTCTTGAATTTGTCCCTAAACTTCATGAATTTGAAAATACCATTCTTCAACAAAAAATATAAATTCTCAATCAAATAGTTGATTTTTTAAGTAAAATAGATCAATTTGTAACCAAATGGTTGAATTTTCAACTAAAAAAATATCAGTTGTGAACAAGGCATTAAATAGTTTATTTTTCAGTTAAAAAATCAATTTTTCACTGAAAAAAAAAGATAATTGTCAACCAAAGTGATGAATTTTCAACTAAAATGATTAACCTTCAACTAGAGCAGATGGATTTCAAACATGAATTTAGAACAAACAGGCCAAATCTTTAACTAAAAAAGTTAATTTTTCAACTAAAAATTGAATATTTAATTTTCTATTGAAAAAAATAATGTTCAACCAAAGACATGAGTTTTTAACAAGAAAAAACTAACATTTCAAAAATATACGTGAATTTTCAATTGAAAAAGGTCAATTTCCAACCAAAAATTTAATAGTTAAATTTTCAGTTTCAAAAAATTAATTTTCAACCAAAGAAATGAAATTTCAATTAAAATGATGGAATATTCCATAATTTTTTGAAAATTCATCTTTTGGGTTGAAACTTAATTTTTTTAAATTCTTTTTTAAAACTGTAAATTAGTTTTCAGCCAAAAAAAAAACGAATTTCCAACACAATTATTTTTTGAACATCACCCCTATAAATATGTTTTATAGGGTTCCAAAAAACCTAATTAGTATAAAGTTGGTGTTTGCAAGTTTTTGGCGCTAATTATGATTTTTTCGTGGTATTTTCGATACAGATAGTTTCTGATGCATACTACTTTCCACTGATAATTAAATGTTTACATACATTTTCAAAACAATTTATTATTGTTCTTATCTAAAAATTTTCACATTTTGTTAACTTTTTAATTAGACTGAGATAATAATTAATAAAATTTAGCAAATATAATCGTTTACACAAATTATTATTTACAACTATATTCTCCTATAATGCTCAATAGTTGCGTTTTTTCTGAAATTCGTAACTTTTTGTCCACTTTTCACTTAGCGAGGCAACAATGAATGCAAGTTAAGGAACATAATTGTTTAAACAATCTATTACTGTTTATAACTATCTTCTCTTAGATAATTGCGGAAAAGTTGCGGTATCTTCTAAAGTTTTTAACTTTGCTTTGGCTTTTTAAGTATGAACAAAAAATAAAATTGAAATATTCTTCAAATTTTGTATATGGATTATATTAAATGTAAATTGTTTCCCAACTAAAAAGTCAAAGAAAACCTCGGACTTTCTAGCATTACTATAAGAGAAAGATAAGCAATAATAAATTGTTTGAACAATTATGTTTTTTAACTTTCATTAATTATTATCATTCTAAGTAAAAAGTGGACAAATAATTAAATATTTCAGAAAAACTTCAACTTTTTAGCATTACTCTGAGAGAGTATTGTTATAAATAATAATACATGTTGTAAAAAATTATTTCTCTTGAATTTAATTAATTATTACCTCGCTCTAATTGAAAAGTTGAAAAAAGTTGAAAAATTCGAAAAAAATCATAATTAGCGCTCTAAACTCGCAAACCCTAATTTTACACTTATGGGGTTTGTGGGACCCTACAAAATAGACTTGTACGGGTGGTGTTTCAAAATTAAGTACTGATTTGTATTCTATGGGTAAAACGTGTTAAGCTTGATGAAGTTTGCGGAACTTCTAAATAGAATTTTTTGTTGAAAACGCATTTATTTCTTTGTAGATTCGAATAAATTTTGTGGCGATATGCATGAACGTTAAAAAAATTGAACAAAAATCAAATTTTATTACTTCATAACAATAAGTCTGCAGATAAATATGACAGACAACATTCCATGGGGTTTGGATTCACTGAAGCGAAAATAATCTTGGGGATAACCACATGAAACTTATGTTCTTCCTTGACTCTTATATAGCAAAAACTTTGATTTTATTTAAAAAATTAAGTCTCTCAAATTATTTTTCAATAATAATGCTTTTTTCGGAAAATCCTAGTAGTAAGGTTCCATCAAATTGTCACTAATTTTTTAAAAAATATCGACTGAAATAAATCATTCTTGTCTGGTGTTCAATGTCCGGTGAGAAGCCAGCAACGAGCATTATAATCGATGGGGCTTCAAGTGCTTTTTCACCCTCATCATTTTAAACCTACTCCCTTTTTATGGTCATCTAGAAAAATTATTCTCAAATTTTATGGGGAATCGATAATTTATTAAATGGAAAGGATATATAATAAGTTATATAATTATAATTAATTATACTCTCATCATCTGACAATAAAAATTAATTACTAGAATCATTTTGGTTTTATTATATTTCATCCCCATTTAAAAAATATATCGTTAACATTTTTTTTATTTGTAAACAATAGGAGAGGAATTATAACTTAATTAATGTTCCATAATATTAAATTCGTAAGAGAATGAGTATTGAGTATCGTATTAAAAATAAATTATATTATTCCTTCAACTCAAGTTGGCTATTGCTTTCTTTATAAATAAATCACAAAAAAAGTGAATAAAGATAATTTTTTTAAATTGATTTACTTACGAAAACGACTGATCGATAAGAAACTCGTGGGGTTCCAACCGAAGTTGAAGCAGAGGGCAGGAGTCGCTCCGTTTCGTCGATAGGCATTTTGAAAATTAATAATATCCTTTTTTAAGTAAAATATGAATTCCAATCTAATAACAGTCGTTGACTCCAATTTCCAGAGTTTTGTGCCTTTCTTCACTGACTAGTTGCACAAAAGATCAACCTGAATTATCAAATTGAAGAAAAATTTTATTTAAATTTCGATTCAAAAATAAAATTAGAATCGTTGAAAAAGTTAAAAAATGAATTACATTTCTAAAAGTTTATAAATGAATTAAAATTAAGATTATCATAGGCTTTTATGGCACTCCATCTGCTTTGAGTTAAAAACCCTTTCCACTTGTGTATATATCCAGTTTCTGACCACATCCTGCAGCCTTGTTTCAATAATTTCCCTATAGGCAGTTCAAAATAAAGGCATTTTTTATTCGAAAAATAAATCAGATTCAAAATTTTAGATTTCTTCAAACAACAAATCACCACTTATTCTTAATACAAATTAAACGCGTTATTCTACTACTCTATCTGATGTTATCGATATCTGAAACTTGTCATTCGATACAATTCTATACTTTCACGAGCATAAACAGGTTTAGTATTTATTTCTGCTCTACATTTTATATATTTTATTTAATTAAAGACATTCCTAAATGTGAATTATTAATTATAACTGATTTTAAGAGTTATTCATTAAAAAAATTCCAGAAAAAATTAAATTTGTATATTTCCATAAAAGAAACATTCGGAAAACTTACAGAAAAAATATTTATCTCTGTCATAATTGCTAATTTACCGCAGACCTTTTCTGTATTTTTTATGGCATTATGGTTGACTTATGTAATGAATTGCCCTTTATGTAAGGAGCTTTAAACAATATAAACCATTCAGTTCTCACAAAGATCCTCATTATGGGAAAAAATCAATTAGAGTCATAAAAAAATAACTTCGTAAAAATATAATCATCATATTCAGTCTATTTATCGTTAAAATTTAATGTATGAAACAGACAAATTTAAAACCAAATCCCGTTATTTGTACCGAAATTTCGGTACACGTAGCCACGAACATTTCTTTAATTAATGTTCGCAATTTAGAATTAGATGCAAAAATTAATTTAAGAAGTTTGGCAATTACAAATGATCAATTTCACGCTCTTTTGTATTTTCATAACTTTATCTACTTTTAGAGAATTGGAATACATATTTTTCTAATTTATGTTTAAAATCATTTAATTATAATTGTTTAATTTTGATTTATTTCTGTATTCTTGTTGGTTTCTATAATTTTTTAAATTGAAATCGATATTTAAAAGATTCTTATTTTGTTACTAATATTTCAAAAATAATTACCCGTCAAATTAGATATCTAAAACATAAAATCACACGTGAGAATCACTCGCGAAATCATTATCAAAGCAGGTCTTGAGTTACTGCCGCGACGAGTGCTTCGACGTAACTGAGGGTCTGAAATTTTTCCTGTTCAAACTCAATGCAGAACTCTTGAGTTAAAGAGGCTCGCGCTATTTCCAAATAATAATTTCTCTGATTTATCTTTACTGGTTCACTTTTAAATTATAATTTAAAAAATTAACCAGGTTAAAATTCTAACAGGATTAATTACGTATTACATTTTTATTTTGTTCGTTACTTCGTACAGTGACTTTATAAATAACGCAGACGTACAATGAGTTTGGTATTTGTATATGCTTGTCGGTATTTACAATGATATTAAAATTAAAACATAACTCCATTCCTTCTCTTTAACTACGAAAATTTTTTGACCCTGGAGAATTAAACTCGACGTGAATTCGAAAATCCTATCTATATGAAAGTCAGAAATAATATTTCTTTCACTTTCTGACATTCTGGACTCTAGAAACGAAAATTACTCAATTTCATCTAATATCGTTTGAAGAAAGAAACCCTAAATCTAGGAACGAAAAGGAAAAATTTCCTATTATGTGTGCTGTACAAATTTCAAGTCACTACTGAGAAAGAGTGAATTCATACTTTCTTCATTTCAGACAAAATTTTTCGAAGAATTCGATTTTATAATTATTATGATTTTAGTTGAAAAATTCTATCTTGCGAAGAAATCAGTTCTAAATCTATCTAAGCTGAGCAACTGTCATTAAAATTTTAAATGTACAGTTTATCATGTCTAACTAATCCAACTCTTCCTCATCAAAGTTTCATTTTGTTGAATTTGCAAGTTACAAAAGGATTACCTAATACAATTTTCATAATTGTCTAACAAAATTTTCTCTTGTAACTTGACAACAACATATGAGACTTTAGAAACAACAATATTTACGCCTAAGAACCTTGCGAAATCTTATAAACAATATTAGCGCAGGAGGAAGTAAAAATGTTACAGCACTAAGGACCAGTACTGGCCGATTGAGTAGAACATATGACTTCCGATTTCTCTATCGGCGTGAGCAAAAATCACTCATCACCTATAACAAAACTTTTCACGTAAAGATATATATTTTATGTAAGAATTTACTATCACTTCACAGCGCTGAGGGGGAAATCCTCTATGAAAAGTTGAAAAATTCGAATTGTCTTGTGAAAATCTGTCATTTAAATACAGTTAACTAAGGCAAATTAATTTTCATATTACTTTTAAGACCAGGGTGGCCATTTCCGGGTTTTCCAGGTTCGTAGCATTTTTTTACGATCTTTGAAATTTTAAAAATCGAACTCTTACAGTTTTATTTTTTTTTACTTGATGCAATAAAAACTGAACTTCAAATTAAAAGACTCAAAGTGGAACTCTTTTGAATTTCAAACTTTTAAAATGGAAGCTTAAACAAGTTTTTTATTCCAAATTTTAAATTGAATACCGTCGAACTGAAAAATTGAATTTTTTTAACTTTTATAAATTGTACAGAAATAATTCTGGTTGAATAATATTAATTTGCGCTCTCATTTCGTAGCTATAAATTGAAGAATGAATCAATCAATTTGTAAATTTTCAAAATTATATCATTTTAAGTAATTTTAAGTTAGAAAAATTAAAAATTGAATGTTTGTAAACTTCTTTTCTAAACTGCACACTCTCTAAATTATTATTATTTTTTTTAATCAATTACTTTTTGCAAATTCATAATTGTTCAATATTGTTATTCACACATTAAAATTGTTGTTTTTTTAAATCTTTTTAACTACTCTCTTAAAATTATTTTTTCAAAACAAAAAATCATTTTAAATATTCGAAGGAATCTTTGAAAAAATGTAATAACTTGAAATCTTTCGCAATTCTTGGAGAGCTTCAAAATTTTATTTCCAAATCTTCAAAAATCTACATTTTGTTAAAAAAATTTTGAAATTTGAAATTTTAAGTTATTCTTGAAATTTGTTAAAAACTTCTAAATATCTTTTTAATTGATTCAAATTTGTTCTCAAATGTTTCAAAAGTCCTGAAAAATAAAAAAATTGCCTTAAAATCTTCCAGATTCATTTTCGAGAATTTGGGAAATCTTTTGAAATCTTTGCAAAAGTTTTAAATAACGTTTGAATCTTTGCAGAATTTCCAAAAATCTCATTGAGTTACTCAAATTTTAAGTGAATTAAGAATTGTTCAACTGTTATATATACACATCAAAATTCACTAATTTCACTTACAAATTAAAAAAATTCAATTTCAAATTTTTCAGTTTTGAATAGTTGATTTATAAACGATTGTTTTAAAAGAACAGTCCAATATTGCTACTAATTGAATAATTTTTCTTTTTCCTAACAAACAATTTCAAATTAAATGGGTTCAAAGTGGAATGTTTCAGACTGAAACAATATTTGAATAGAATTTAAATTTAATAAGAGCATTTAATTTTGAATCTATTAATTCGAAACTATTTAAAAATTGAAAATAGTTTATAAAGTTTTAATCGGAAGTTTGCATTTGCTTAACTATCAAGGCGTTCGAATTGAAATAGTTCCATTTTTAACGTTTAATTCTTTGAATTATTTAATTTTGAACAGATTCAAGAACGTCTTGTAAAATCAGTTATTGTTCAATTTTTAATACTCTAACTACACTTCAATTAAAAAAAAACACATTAATTTTTATTTATAGTTGAAAACTTAAAGCATTTTCTATCAAAAAAGATCATTTACAAACGCTTTTAATTGAAAACAATTGAACTTGATATTAATTAATTTTTCTTCTAAAAATGTGTAGAATTCCCGGTCAAAAAATAAATTCACTGACATTTCCCGATCTTAAAAAATTCACGGTCATTATCGGATTTCCCGAACAGCGACGACCCTGAAGAAAATTTCAATTGTAATTCTTAAAAGTTGATAAGAGTTTTGAAGCGAATAAGTGGCTTATTTCACGAATTTATGTTTTTAAAGTCGTTTAATTTACTTTTGATTTTATAATTTTGTTTTGAAGTTTTCGAATTTGAAAGCCTTTTATTCCTAAAGCGTCCAAATTCAAAGACTTTGAATTTTAAGTGGTTCCATACTTCTAAATTCAAAGTCTTGGATTTTGAGAGTCCACAATAAATATCGAAATCCCATAAATTTTCTAATTTTTCAAACTTTTCAAAGCCGCCTCGCGCTTTCATTTCAGTATACGCTTGTCCAAAATTGTGCTACTCAATTTCTCTCATTACCAAAATCGCTCAGACTTTGAAAGAGAGAAAATATAATTATACCATTACACACTTGCGGAAAGTGTAAAGAAAAGTCTGTTCACGACCTCATTGCTTTCCCAGCAAGTCGCGTTATCTTTAATCTTTAAAAAAATACTTTTCATAGAATGTAAATCTTAATACTTTGCCTAGTTTTTAAAGCCCAGCAAATCGAATATCTGGGCAAAGAAGAGAACTGAACCAAAATAAAAAAAGTGAGAAAAAGTAAACAGAGACTTCCTTCCTTTCTTGTATCCCTTTCCGCTATCGTTTGTATTTTATCATTATTATTATCACAAATTTCACTGAATTCCTTTCAAAATTAACGACTTCGCATTTCGAGCAACGTTTCTTATATAAAACGTCGTGTGCTGTTCTGTGATTGGTTCATTTCCTATTAATCATTCACTCTAATCATATCGGTGCTCGTAGAGACTCATCCTACGGCGATTTAATCTATTTTATTTACATTCTAAATTTACTATCCCTCATTTTCACACCATTCACTATCAGTCGAAGAAGTTCACAGTAAGTTTTTTGTATTCGCTATACTTTTTACAAGAATCCGAATGATACGAGTTATTACAAGATGAGAATGTATTTCCACATTCTCATTATTTAGAACTTTCATCATTATATTTTTCGTATCACTGAATTCGAACGTATTTCCGTAGAAACGAATACATCTGAGCTTTGAGAATAAGGGCGAAAGAATTTCGCGCGACCTTTGTCGATTTCCTCATTCATATAGAGTTTTTCACGTAACTAGAAAAAGGTCGAGCATATTTCTGTGAAATCTATTCTAGTCTCTAGGTATATCCGTGGAAAGAGATGCAGCAAAATCGCGCTCTAGCCAGTACATATTGCTTTAAGTTATCACAATGCTAGACATGACTCGTTGCATTTTCGATTCGACGGTAAAAAGTACAAAAGAGCTGAAGACACTCGTTTGTCTTGCGAAAACCCTGCAGCGAGCTTTCGCTTCAGTACAAAATAATAAGTCAAAATTGAGAAATACTCGAGAAATGTGTCGTTCTCGTCTAAAATTTGTCTAGCGATTAAAAACGAGACAGTCTTACCGCAGAGGAACGATTTAGAATTTATGTTGTTTTGTTGTTCTTCGCCATGTTGTGCGAGGCCCAGTTGAGCGAAGTCTTCCACGAGTTGCAAAGAGCCTCATCGAATTTGCTCCTGAAATGCTTCTGCGCCTCGCTTTCTGACATCTCGAGTACCTTCAAAAGCGAAAATAACATTTTTTAATGAGAGTTCAAGCCTCGGACTCACTTTAGAGATAAAAAATGGTGTCACAAAATTTAAAAAATAGTGTCATACCATTTTTCTAGTATTAAATTTATGTATAATCCGAAATGGAAAAGTGTGCGAAGAAAAATTTATTTTATTTTTTAAGGGCGTTGAAACCAGGACCCAATCTCAAAATTGAATGCCCTCATTTTAATCCATAAATACTAGAATTATATCATTTTTAGATCATTAGTTCACAAAAACAATATTTCGTTTTACACGAGAATTATTGAAATTAGCAAATTTTTCAGTCAGGAATAGGCCCTAATTATCTAAAAAATATGTAATTCTAGTATTTATGGAGCAAAATGAGACAATTCAATTTTGAGGTTGAGTCCTGGGGTACTGGTTCCAACGACCCTAACCAAAATTTTCAGTTTTCTAACCTAATCTTTTAAAAGTATTAAAAATTAACTTCAATTTTTTATAAAACGTTATTCTTTGTTCTATAAATTATCAAAATTCCTATTCATTTATCGCAGGCTTTACACTCTTTTCCTTATCCCCCTCTTTTTCTCGTTTTTCTCGGTTAAATGCGAACTGAATTCATAGAACCCAATAAGAAAATCTGACGGGTTTCAATTTAAAGTTCATTCTTCTCATTTGCAGAGTCTGCTATTAAATTTTTGGCTAAAAATTCGTAATTTTTGCTTAAAACTTCGATTATTTGGTTCAAAATTGAATTATTTTGTTGAAAATTCGATAAAAAAATTAACCTGTTTTAGTTGAAAATTCAAGTATTTTGTTCAAAACTCGTTTTTGATGGTTAAATTCAACTGTTTTTTATTTCTTATAAAAACCTTACTTTGTTGAAAGATCAACTATGACAGTTTTCGTTGAAAATTCAACTTTTTAGGTTCAAAATTCCACTTCTTGGCTAAAAGTTTAGCAACTTTCTTAAAACTTATATTTTGTTGTTGTTGAAAAATCATTCATTTTAGTTATAAACTCGTTTTTGTTATTGTTAAAAACTATTTATTTTAATTAAAATTTAACTATTTCGGTGAAAATTTAACTGATTGATTATAAATTAACTTTTTTGTTGAAAATTCAACTACTTCATAGAAAATTCGTCTGTTTGGTTTTGAAAATTCAACAATTTTGTATAAACTTCAACTATTTGGTACAAAACTAAACTGTTTTGTAGGAAATTCGTTTTTTTTATTGAAAATTAATTCTCAATAAAAATGTAACTACTCCATTTTTAGTTAAAAATTGATATTATTTTAGTATAAAAATTCAATTATTTAGTTTAAAAACTCAAATATTTAGTTAAAAAATATTGGAAACTAAAAAATATAAGCTAAATATAATTAAAATAAAATTTGGACTAACATCACGTCCATTGTACAAACTATTTAGTTGAAAATTTATGCAGTTTGTTAAACATTCGTCTTCTGGGTAGAAAATTAACCTTAACAAAATTTTGTATTTTATTGATAAATCATCTTTTTTGCAGAAAATTTTTACAAATTTAACTATCTGGTTGGAAATAACTCTGTTTTGGTTGATGATTCAACGATTTTGTTGGAGATTTGTCCTTTTTGGTTCATTTAAAATGTTTTTAATTAAAAACTAAACTCTTTTCTTGGTTTAATGAAAAAGTGAAAAAACAGTGGCATTAGCAGAATAGTGTCTTTAGTCATTTTTTTTAAATATTAGCAAAATAATATCATCGCTAAAACAAAAATGTCAAATAGTGTCAATAGTGTGTGAGTGCGAGGCCTGAGAGTTTACATAATTAAAGGGATCACAGCGCAAAAAGAGCTCAAAAAGGGGAAATAGGGTTAATCTTTGACGCGAAGGGGGAAAATAGGGAAAAGATTAAACATTTCTTTTTACATTTAGAAAAGGGGAAAAATAGGGAAAAGATTACACGCTTTTTTTACATTTGTAAAATAAACAATATTTTTATAAGAAATTGTATAGTTCTTAAATAATGATAAATGATTTTTTAATTATTTCTGCCATTAAACAGTTTTTCTAAATTGATTATAATTGCATCGTTGAAAATTCATTTACGGCGACATGAAAAGTCTCAAAAAACATACCATTTGTTGAATAAACCATTTTTATGTTTTAAATCGTTCTCATAATAAAGAATATTTTCTCTTCTAAAAATGTCTTCATTAATAATTAAATCATGATGGTTAAAAGTATAGTTAGACTTTTCTTTCTTGATAAATAATTTTTTTATATTAAGAGTTCTACACATATTTGAAACGAAATCTATTGAAATTATTTGGAACTCGAAAAAAATCCATAAAAAAATGTAGGAATCATTTGAAATTCCACAAATATAAATAAAATAAAAACTAGTCATTCAATTTCTTTAAAAAAAAACCATGATAATAAAATGCACGCGCAATAAACAACTTAAAAGTTGATACTTTAACCAAGAAAAGACTTTTATTTTGAGCCAAAAACAGTTTAATTGAACCCAAAAAGACGAATTTTCAACAAATTAGTTGAATCCTCCACTGAAACAGATTAATTTTCAAACAAACAGTTGTATTTTTAAACAAAAAATATTAATTTTCTACAAAAAAGACGAATATTTAACAAATTACATGAATTTTTAACCAAATAATTGAATTTTCAAACTAAAAAAGATCAATTTTGAACAAAAAATGGAATCGTTAAATTATCATTAAAAAAATCAATAAAAAAATAATTTTGTGCAAAACAGTTGAATTTTTTATCAAATTGTTCAATTTTCTACCAAATTTTGAAATTTTTCAGACAAAAAGACGATTTTTCTACAAAGCAGTTGAATTTTCAACAAAAAAGTACATTTCAACCAAACAGTTGAGTTTTCAACCAAATTGTTAAATTTTGAGTTAAAAAAATTAATTTATAACCAAAGAAAACGAATTTTGAAGAAAGTAGTTGACTTTTCAACATAAAAACATGAGTTTTCAAGGAAAAATGTAAAAGTTAATATTTCAACCAAATAAAAAAAAATTTAACAGTTGAATTTTACCAAAAAAGACCAATTTCTAACAAAATACTTGAATTCTCCACTTAAACATAAATTTCCAGCCAAATAGTTGAATTTTCGACTAAAAAAGATGAATTTTCTATCGCAAATGGAACAGTTAAATTTTAAATTGATAAAAATACATTTTCAACAAAATAGTTAGATTTTCGACCAAAGAAATGGATTTTTAACAAAGTAGTTCAACTTTTAACCAAATAGTTAAATTTTCTACCAAGTTGTTTAGCATTTGTTTTTAGTAAGTCGCATAGATGAAAATATCTTACGTAAGAAATGGTTTTGGTCGCGTACACACCCCCACCCCCCATAAAAAACTTCACGTAATATATGCACGGGCCCTATGATATAAAAAATTCTCAGAACATTGAATCCCATGGTGAACTTCGTAAATTATTATTATTTTAATTGAATTTAAGTACAAGTATGTCTTTGAACAATTATATAAATTCTTTCATTTGAAAAAGTGTACCCCTAAATTAGTAGAAGTAATTTAATTTTACTTACAAGAGTATCTCTCAAGTAATTGAGATCCTTTTCAGACGAGAGTTCTGGAAGTCCAGTGGAGATCATCATCGCGAAGAGAGAAAGAATCAATCCTCCGTGTCGTCTCAGAACCAGAAAGGCTTGCTCGCAATAATTTTGGAAGCGTTGAAACTCGACAGCTTGTCCCTTCTTCGTTTGGCCTTTGTTGATAACATGAACGAAATCATTGGTCAATACAAATGGAACACGCTCTCTTCTGAATCCGAATTTTTCTTTAAAGTGCCCCAGAATGTGACCAAAATCCACGTGAAATAATTGGCCTGATTTCTTCACCATGATATTGTCCGAGTGTCGATCAGCGATACCAAGGACATAAGTTGCAACGCAGTAACCTGCACAACTTAGTGTAAATTCCTCTATCGCTTTATTTAGTTCTGTTTCGGTGTGGTTGTGGTCTTTCAGCCAAGCTAAAAGCGATCCTCTCCTGCAGATTTGAAAGTAAATTTACTCATTAGCAGCCGAAAACTTGGAAAAATTTAAACAATTTAATCTAAAAGAAAAAGACTCACTTGAAGGCAGCGGTCGCTGAAAAAATTCCTTTCTCCTTCTGTATATTAGCGATCGTCTCCGCATTGAGGACAACTTCGATCAAACCCACTCGATTTTCAGTGGAGATACAACCGTAGGGATTCATGCGTAAATCCAGACCCTCTCTTTTCCAAAGTTTGTCCATTATTCGCAGCATTTGTAATGTCAGCATGTCCTGTCTCAGATCATCGCCATGTTTCAAGATGATGTAAATATCATCTCCGTAGGGATCGATGTTCTCAAACACAAGCCAAAGAGGACGTCTTTTACTATCCATTACTCTACATTTTTCGATTCTGAAAGCACAAAGAAAGAAAATCATTAAACCTGCTTTTATAATAATTCTAACATGAAATGAAATCTAGGGGCTGATTAAAATTTGTTTTCCTATTAATTAATCAAAACTGAACAGCAAATTAAAGCACTCAAAGTGGAACACTTAGATTTTTTTAACTTTTAAAATTGAAGCTTAAAATTGTTTAATTCGGACCCTCAATAATTTACACGTATAAAATGGAAGTTTTCAAGACTTCCTTAATGATCGATTTTAAATAAAAAGACATTGAATAGCAAAATTTTTAATTTTAAGCTTTTATAAATTGAAAAGTTGAAATATTTCTGGCTAAAAAATAATAAAAGAACTCCCTCATCCAATTCAGTACAAAGTTTAAAGTAAAAAGTTCCCACCTTTCATCTGAATTTTAGAAATTACTAAAGCCCCCGTTAACTCAATAGAAATCTTAAAAAGAAAATATTGGCTTCTTCCAATTCAGAAAAAATTGAAAATGAAAAATTCTTCCTTTAAACTCAATAAAAATGTTAAAAAGAAAAAATGGCCTTTCCAATTCAGAATAAAAATGAATAACAGAAATGTCATCCCTCCCAACTCAATATAAAAAAATATAAAAAAAAGGCCTCTTCCAATTCAGAAAAAATTGAAAACGAAAATTCCTTTCCTTCAAACTCAATAAAAATGTTGAAGATTATCCTGCTTCCAATTCATAAAGTATTGAAAACAAAAATTCCTCCTTTCGCCAATTCAACAAAAATTAGATACTAAAATTTCCTCGTTTCAAATTCAATAAGAATCAATAAGAATTGTGAAATTCAAACGTTTCCTTTTGTACATAAATTTTTTAAGTTGAATTATTTTTAGTTTATGTCGTTCCAAATCAATAAATGTACAATTCTGATTTATAAAGCAAAATTCAACACTTTCACTTAAAAATTTTTAAAATGGTAAAATTCAAAGTTTACATTTATCACTATGAAATTTTAACGGTTCAAGGCTTTCTATTTCAAGCAATTCAGTTTCAAATTGTTTAGTTTGAGATATTTGATTGATGATTGTTCATTTTTGAGAAATAGTCAACTATTGAATAGGATTTGAAAGTGAATAAAAGCGTTTATTTCTCAATCTTTAAATTAAAAATTATTTTACAACTGAAAATAGTTTATTCCTAAATATTTAATCTGATGCTTGAATTTGTTTAACTATTAAGGCTGTCGAATTCAAAAAGTTGAATTTTTAACGTCAAAATCTGTAAATTGTTTAGTTTTAAACAGATTCAGAATCGTTCAAGTTGATCAACTTGATATTTTTGTTGTCAAACAATTTAAAAATTAAAACGCTTTGAAGTTTTAATTAAGTTTTCAGAACTGCATTTTAAAATTCTTTTGACTGAAAATGTGCGCTTGAAAACGAATACCTAAAATAGAACTTTATAAAGTAAAAGATTTTAAAATTACGCATTGTCAACTGAATGATTTAATAATTGAAAAAGTTGACAATTAAACTTAACATTTAAAAAAAGTGACAATCGAACTTATTTTAAATTGCACTATGTTGTGCTATTTCAAGTGAATGGATACATTTTTCTTCTAAAAATATGTCAAATTCCCGGTCAAAAAATAAATTCATTGTCATCCGGGAAAAAAATTCCCTGAGAGTTCCTGGTTTTCTCCAGGTATGATTCTTCATAGTACGGAGCCATTCAAATATTTCGATTTTTTTTAATAGACTCCTAATATGCACACAATTTCGCGAGTTTATTATAAATAATGTTTTTTTTCAGTCCTTGTAGATATCTGAATGTGTAAAAATAGTATTATTCATATATGAATAGTACAATTTTCACACATGTACAATAACTGTTTTCTTATTTGCGAAAGTAACTTTATTGAAGGATAAGTCATTTCGTAATTTAAGAAGCTTCTAGAGATTTAATTACTATGTTTAATATAGAAAGCTTTACCAAATAATATTCTTAAATATCTCTTCACCATCGAATAATTAAATAAATTAATAATATTGAAAACATGATTAATCATTTCTTCAATTTGTTCCTAAAGCCCATGAATTCAAAAAAGAATGAAAATAAGTTAAAAAACTAAGAATAATTGAATTTTCTACCAAAAAAGACGAATTTTCAATAAAATAGTTGAGTTATTTGACGAAATAGTTGAATTTCCAAATAAGAAAGATCGATTTTAAACGAAAAATGGAAAACTAAAACTTTCATTAAAAAATGTCAACAAAAAGAAAACGAATTTTCAACCAAATAGTTTAATTTTTACAAAAATAATCGCATTTCCAATCCAAAAATACGAATGTTTAACAAAATAGTTGAATTTTAAAATAAACGCAATACATTTTTAACAAAAAATAGAATAATTAAATTTGCAGTTGAAAAATGAATTTTTAAGAAAGTAGTTCAACTTTCAACCAAGCACTTAAATTCCCAATCAAGATTAATTTTCTACCAAAAAAGACAATTTTTCAACCAAAAATTGAGTAGTTAAATTTTCATTTGAAAATAAAATTCATTTTCAATCAGAGAGATTACTTCTCAACTGAAACGATGGAATATACAACTGGATTATTCAATATAAAACTACTTTTACAGATACAAAAACATTGTTATAAAACGTTATACAACAATTTAAAAAAAGTCAAACCTGCTCTCGAAAAATTCTCTAACTTTAAACGAAATTTTCTGACATTTTCAGGTTTTTCCAGGTATATAACAATGTTCTAATAATTCCAGGTTTTTTAAGGTGAATAGACATCCTGCCGGTCTCAGAGACAATTCCTGGCTATCCCGGTCCAGTGCTCATAATGCACTCGACTTCTGATTGAACATCAGATTCCAAAGATTTCAAAAAATTTCAAAGATTTTACCAACAATTCAAAAGATTTTAAAGAGTTTACAAAGATTTCAGATTTCAGAAATTCCAAGATATTAAAAATATTTCACAAGATTTTAAATACTTCAATGATTTCTAAGAATACAAAAGATTTCGAGGATTTCAATGATTTCACACAAAAATCACAAAGATTTCAATGATTTCATGAAGGCTTGTATACCAGATTTCAAGATAATCAACCCCTCGAGTGGAATATAAAATCAAAATCGACATACTTGATTCGGTTCCATCTAAAACTTGGATCCAATGGATTGAGGACATTGGAGAGAGCCTCCTGGCAGTGAGGTTCCTGTATAAAGTCTTGAAAAGCCTGCAAAACGGCCTTGCGATCCTTCCCTCGCAATTTGAGCTGCTCCATACTCGTCTTCAATTTGTCTAGGCACTCCATTTGCTTGAAAAGCGACTTCATGTGTTGTTGAGCTCCTCTGCAGTATGCCTCGAGAATTAAACCAAATCGAACCGAAACAGCGCCAACTTGCATCTCCGATCTGCGAAATAGAAAAGTAGAGGGTTAAACGCAAATATAAAATGTATATAGGTATTTCTCCATATAAAGGGCACTTTTACTTTCCCGTGTAATATCTTTTAGCGTATTTATTGATTTTTTTTTCAAATTTAGTAAATTTCTTCTTTCTGATAACACTCACCAATATCATAAGAGAGATACAGATTATTTTACCTAAAAATTATATTAAACATGCATTAAATATGTTCCTTGTTCTCCACTTATAAGTTGCTAAGTTTGAGAAGGATTTTCGAAACCAGGGTTATTAAATACAAATTCTGTTACTTTTTAAAAGTATGTCTCAAAAACTATTATTCTTATTATTATTATTATTTACATAGACTGCAGGTAAATTAGACACTTTTCAGGTAAATTGTAACCAAACATATCTTTGAAGGGAGTGATAGTAAATAATCCCTCTCTTAAAAAAAGGAATTTAAAATTGCATCACTTCTATTATAAATATTAAATATTAAAGAGTCTTTAATTGAAAGTATTCAAAGATGATGAATTTTCAATTGCAAATCTTCAAAATTGAACTATTCCGAAAAAAAACGTTCGAAATTACTTAAAAGTTAAACTATTTTCAATTTAATATCTTCCAAATTCAAGAATGTTCAATTTTAGCTCTTAAGAATGGTAGAACTTTGATTTTTTTATAATTAAAAATGATGTAAGTTCAAAGTTTGTTAATTAAAAATGTTGTAATTTTGATAATTAACATTTTATGTCTTCAATTTGGAAGATTTGGAATTAAAGACTCTGGACAAAATTTAGGAATTTTTATTTATCCATCTCTAAAATTGAATAAATTTGCATTTTAAATCTTCAAAGTTGTACTATTCAAAAAAGCAATCAAAATTGCGTCATTTTCTATTAGACAAATCAAATATTGAAGAGTCTTCAATTTCAAATATTCAAAATTGAAGCATTTTCTATTTTAAGTCTTCAAAATTGAACAACATATTCCCAAAAAACGTTCAATATTGTAACGTTTAAAACTAAAAACATTCGGAATTAAGAAAATTGAACTATTCCAAAAGAATGTGCAGTTATGTTTATTGTAACATAAAATAGAGCCAGTGCTCAATTACAAGGAAGATGAAGACCATCTGCGACAATTTTTTAATACCTAATCTACTTATTTCTATATTAAAACGGGCACGAATCTTTAATGAGTTAATCGTGTAAATAATCTATCGATTTTTTTTAGTTAATATTTAAAATATCCTCCAGGGATTTATAATTTTTTTTATTTTGAAGTCAAATACCATTGAACGCCGGACTTTTCCTAATAAAATGCTCTGACGTATCCATTTTTCGCAAGTTGCAGATCTGACAAAATCTTTCGCGATCATATAAATATTATTTTTCACCCAGAAAATTATCGGGTTCCTAGAACCACTCAAACGTAGCTGACAAAGTAAGCTTAATTTATTATACTTGATTTCTATCAAAAAATAGTCATTAGACGAGACAATGCTCATAAAATAACAAGAATATTTTCAATTTGTTGTTGCTAATAAATCGTGCTTCCTAATTCTTTTTTGGAATTTTCACATTATCTCCTCCAATTGCTGTTTGAGAACTTTCGGACATTGCTTTACGAATACATGCTTAAATCCTATTCTCCAGTATGTGTTCAATTGGAGTTTCCCAGTTATACTTTATCTTACTTGATTTTAATTAAATTTACTTAGTTGAAGTAGTTTATTGTAGCAGTTCTTAATCAACCTTTAATCAGTGATCTCTAAAATTTTGATCCACCCACTCAAATTAAAATTTGTATCCATTTGTTTCTAGTCTAACCATGCAATTAGGAGTGCTGCAAGGGAAATTAAGTACCGATTTAAAGTACTTCAACTGAGCAGATTCAAGTTGGAAGAAATATGTTAAAGACCAAATTTCAACTGCATATAATAAAGTAGTTAAGATAACAGAGTTGAAAGGATGGTTTTCCGCTATTAAGGATCTTAGTTTTGCTTTATAGA
Source organism: Andricus quercusramuli (assembly GCA_932178445.1). Lineage (NCBI taxonomy): Eukaryota > Metazoa > Arthropoda > Insecta > Hymenoptera > Cynipidae > Andricus > Andricus quercusramuli. Next base: position 308,766 of record CAKNXH010002371.1, on the reverse strand, counting down.
GTTTGCCGAGACACATTTGTGGCTACATTAGCTTTAGATTTTCGATGTTTCATATTATCGCTATGCACCCCTGTACCCTGAAAAATGTTCCCTAGGTAGCAGTACGATTTTACATGTTTCATCTCATCCCCCTTCCGATGCAAACTTCGCGAGTTTCTTATTTTTTTGACATTTATGAAAAGCCAAGATCTTAATATTTTCCATATTGACTTGCAATTTATTTATTTTACAGTATAGCTCTAAAGCATTTAACTTTAATTGAACGTCTCTTGCGGATTCGGCCAAGATCACAATATCATACGCGAATAACAGGATCAAAATCTCTAAAAGACCTCTTAATCTTACCCCAGAAGCTTCAAATGCTCTAACAAATTTCTCAAAATCACACAGAAACAATACATTATTATGAATTTTCTTCTTTCCACCTATAAATACCTTGAATCAGCATTTTATTATTTTTTTATCTGAAATCATTTTTACCCTTTTTATTCTGTCCTGAGACACCCATTTCAAGCGTGCTTTGAAAATAATCTGTATTGGTTGTTAATGAAATTATCTTACTATCTCTTATGTAAGGAAAACAAGCAACGTTAACTCAAATCAAGTCAATCGTATTCCTGTCTAGGTGGTTTACAAATGTAAATTTCGCTGGCCTATCGCTGGGAGATCTACCATTCAAGATTACAAAGCTTTCAGATTCCATTACGCTAGTCAACAGCCTACCGCTATAATGTACAACCAAATCGCTACTTCTTCTAATGACTGATAGTGGGGATCTCTCAAATGACATATGGTCCATCTGGTTGAGATCTCCCACTCTAGAGTTGAAGTCCCCACCCATTATAACAGGCAGAATTATCCCTCCTAGCCAAATTACGTACAATATCAAAGAACATATATATTATAGTTTCAGAGTATAGTTTAGGTTTATAATATACCACTCGTATTATCAGTAACTTCTATAAAATTAAAAATCTTTATTACCTTGTCAATAAAACCGATTATACCTCCACTAGCTCTTCCTACGCTGTGATTCCTATCCGCTGGGCCCTGAATTGTTTCATAGTTCTTGAGGGATGCTGCATTCACTTCCAATATTGATGACATTCATGTTTCCGTGACTCTGATTATGTCGTAAGTTAATAAAAGTTTTTGTTGATTTTTGTCCACGTGGTATACGTTTTCAAGTCCACTCCTATTCCAGAAGATAAGTTCAAGTTGTGTTTTCATCCTTGGGGCGTGACGCTTTCGAAGTGTTTCTGGTTTTGCTTTGAAACGCATCAAGCCCTTCATTATCTGCTACCGGTTTTTGAGATATGAATTGGTCCATACTATTTCACATGTTGTCGTCTTTTCTCTTGTAGTACTTCCTTTTTAGCTTTATAATATTCCCATTCTTCAATTCTTGCTTGTTAATATTTGTTAATAATTGCTTGTCATCTCTCTTTCTATCTCGCTTCTTTGATGTTGAATTCGAGTGCTTCTTTGATGGAATTAATCATGTGATTGATGAACATGCGGAGATGAGCAGAAGCATCCTATCCGAAAAAAACATGTTGTACCTTTTAGCTATACTCTCGTTCTTAATCTGTGGATCCTGGATTTCCTGGAGTTGATTTTTCAAAATTTGTTTTCTTCTTTGAGTTCTTCAATCTCTCCCGTATTATTTCTACAGCACATCTTCTATAGGTTTTACTTCCTGTTTCACAATTTCTTGAACTTTATCACCGATGCATTCTAGAATTGAGCTTTTCCAAGAACCTAGAATTCTTTCGAATTGCGAAACTGACATTTTTTTGTCGACGCTATCCTCCATAATTTCTGGATAAATTAAACTTTTTCCCACGGATGGCATATCTATATCCACTTCCTTTTGCTCGCAAATCCTTGATGTTGCTGGCAGAATTTTCACTTGATTTATTGCTGGGTGCAGGCTCCACACAGAAAAAAAACACCATTCACTGTTCCCGGGACTAAAAGATACCGAAAATATCTCCCAGAATTTTTAATTTTAACTCTTCAAAATTGTAGAAATTTGAATTGTAAATGTTTAGAATTGAAGACTGCAAGAGTTTTTCATTTTGAAAATTTACATACAATTAAAAATTATGCAAGTTTTTAATTTTACAATTGATAATTTTGTAATTTTGATGATTTATGTTTGAAATTTCTTCAATTTGCAAGATTCAGAATTGATAAAATCTTGATAAAATTTAAGAATTTTCATTTATACACCTCTAAAATTAAATACATTTTAATTTTAAATCTTCGAAATTTCTGCTCAAATATTCAAAATTAAATATTTTTTCATTTCAAGTCCTCAAAATTGAACTACATATTCAAAAAACGAGTTCAATATTGCATTTTTTAAACTATAAACATTTCGAATTAATGAATATTCCATTATAAATCTTAAAAATTGAACTATTACGTTCAAAATTACATACCTTTTAAATACAAATCATGAAAATTGAATAGTTTTCCATTCTATATTTTCAAAATTCAAGAATTTTCAATTTCAACTCTTCAAAATTGTATAACGTTGAATTGTAAATCTTTAAAATTCAAGAGTTTTTAATTTTTTAAATGTGCAATTTGAAATTATGTAAGTTTGAACTTGACAATTAAAAATGTTGTAATTCTGAAGATTGACAATAGAAATTTCTTCAATTTGGAAAATTTAGGTTTGAAAATTCTTGACTCACCACAAAATTTAAGAATCTTTTTTTGCATCTCTAAGATTGAAGAAATTTCATTCTTAGATCTTCACAATTAATTATTTTTCAATTTTAAATCTTCGCAATTGAATATTTTTCATTTTTAAATCTTCAAAATACATATACTTTTATTTTTAATTCATGTATTAGATCAACCGGTTCAATTCAGAAATTCTATTACCATATCTCAATTGTGCGACCCCAAAAACTTCAGGATACACACTTTTATAAAATTGAGACCATTTTCCAATATTTAATTCGCCATATAGGATTTTAAAAATTGAACTTGGAAATTCATGGTTTGAAAAACATGAAAGAAATATTTTCAAGCTGAAATACTTCAAAATTGTTTGGCACAGTCTATGGTTACGGAATTTTTTGTAACGTTAGCCCTGAAGAAGCTGGAAAAGGGGTTAGAGTTACGGAAAATTCCGTAACCATAGACAGTGCAAAATTGTTTATTCTAGCACCAAAAACAGGTTTATTTAACAAATGTTTAAATATTAAGGTTTAAGCTTTTTTAAACAACAATTAATAATTTCAAATTAAAAGCGTTTGAAATTTAAAAAATAAATAAAATATGAACGACTTTGAATTGAAAATGTTCCAAATCAAAACATTTTAGATTAGGTAAAATTTTTGAAAATATTTCGAATGGAATTAAACGCAATTAAAGTTGTATAATTTCTGAATAAATGTGTTTAAAATGGTATACATAAAATATATAAATATATATAAAAAAAAAATATATATATATATATATAATCTTATAAAATTGAGAAAATGGAATCAATTAAAAATAATATATGTAATTTTAACTGATGTGACTTAAAATTTATAAATTTCATAATCAAATTTTGAACACTGTACAATTTCATTAGAAAGGAGCTAAAATGGTATCAGTTTTAATTGAAAGCGTTTAAAATTGAAAACTTTTGAATTGAAACAATTTTCAATTGTTTTTTAAGTGACAAAAATTATAATTTAATATTAACATTGATTAGAAAATTTTTTCCAAGATCAAAAAATAAATTGACCGTCATTTTCACCATTCTAAATCAAAAAGATTTCAATTATAACCTTCTAAAATTGGATTATTCTAAAAAACATTCGAAATACAAAGTGATTTTAAATGGCAAACATTAAAAATGAAAAAAATTCTGCTAAGGAAAGTTGGAAATTACACGGATCCGAGTTTCATTTAAAAATTAAAAAGTTTTAGTCACCAAGGATATTTAAAATTTAAATTATTTCAAGTAAATTTAAATCGTTTAAAAATTAACAATTTCCAAATTGGTCATTATACTTTTCAGATTTTCATAATTCGAACAATTGAATAGTAATTGCAAAATTAAATCTTATGAAAGACAAAAATGGAAAATTTAGTGCTCAACATAAAAACTCAAAACTTTAAAATCGTAACCATTAAAAATTAAAGAAATTATTCAATTACATAGTAATGAATTTCATATATTTTTTGAATTTCCATCTATTTTTGTTTACTATCGAGGCTTTCAATATGAAAATTTGCCATTTAAAAATATTTAATAGTGATATTGTCCTGATATTTTTAATATTTGAATTAGAAGCTAGAAACCTTAAAAAATTATGAAATTTGAAACCAAACATTCTCGGACTTAAACTTCTGAAGCAACAAAACTTTAGTCTCAATGCCTCAAAAATCAAATTGTTTTAGAACTGCGCATTCAAAACTATAATTTTTAATTGATATTAAAGAAAATTTAAAGATGATAAATATATTATTAATAAGTATCATATCGTGTAGTATCAAGTGACATTTAAAGTGATTGGATAGATGTTTTTACCAAAAAAGAGATTTCTTTAAAAAAAATCACTGTATATTTCACCGTTTAAAATTTCAAAATTTCAAAATGAATTAATTCAAACTTGAAGCTTTAAAGATAAAAAAATTCCAGAATATGTTTAAAATTGAACTATTCTTAATTAGGATCTTGAAACAGTCATTAAAAATGAAACATTTTCAAATTTTGCATCACGCTGCTTAATATTCTCTCACTTCATCTGAAGTGCAAAATTAATAACTTGAAAGTCAACGACAAATTTATCAAGCATTTCCATGCAAGAATAAAAAAAGTCGCGAGAAAAAAAACATGCGAAAAATGATATACAACAATCAAAGCTGAAATTTATTATTTAATTCAATAAAATTTACCGAAGATGCCAGAAGAGATAGTGTCCAATCTTTTGGTTATTAAGTGCTCGTCTGAGAAGAAACTCCGTCAATTCACAGGACAAATAATTCTCGTGTTTCAAGGCCTGTACGAGTTGAAGTAAAAAGAGACTAAGATCCTCATCACCAACATCGGCCAGACATCCAACAGCAAAGCTTCGAACGTTTTGATCTGCGTAGGCGTAATCCAACAACTCGAGGGCGCTCTCTGCTGATAGTTTTGGCCATTTCTGTATGAGTGCAGTGGCTTCTGCAACTTCCCTGATAATTGATAATCAAGATATTAGTAACTACTTTCAAAATAATTTGTATTTTCTACTTTCTATATTTTATTTCAATTTTACCTGTGGTCATTCCACTCAACACAATGAAGAAGTTTGGCTAGAAGAGTCGGTATCTTCCGCAAACAGTGATGTCTTAAAATCCACATAGTCTTTCTCTCCTGTTCGTGAAGCTCGTGTAAAGGATCTCTATCCGCTAACGCTCTCAGCTGATCCAATTGCTGAAGCGTTTTTTCGTCTGCCTCCTCATTAGGTTCTTCCTCAATCCTCTCTTCAGACGATTCTTGAAGCTTCGCGGCGTACTCCACCATTTTTTCGGGCGAGGGATAGAGAACGGATTTGTCCTTTCCATAACTGAATGACAAAAGAAATCAAAAATAGTTAGAAAATTTATCAAAAAGAGACCTAAATAATGTTTTGATCTAAATGAAACTAAATACGCACAAAAGGTCTATTACATGTCTTCTAATAAAGTCGGCAATACAAATTACGTTATAAGTACCTATTTAATTAAATCTTAAAATTGATTAAAAAGTATGATGATTGTCGAAACAATACCTAAACAAATTTTAAAATATTCTCCGGTATCAAAGTTTAAAATCTAACTTATACTGAACACTTCATTAATGGAACTAATAAAAATAAATTTAATCACATTGATGGACAATAATTTTATAAAACTACAAAATACAATTAATCCATAAAATAACTTTTCCATAAAGAGAAAAAAGTGAAATTGTAACTAACATTTTATAGTCTAAAACGGATCTAAGCATCGTAAAAACAAACAAAAAATTTAGATAAACCTCATTATGAAGAGGTTAAATAATAGCTAAAAAGTTTTATATTTTCCTATTCTTTTATATAGTTTCTAAAACAAGAATTCTAAGTAAATAGAGTGGACAGATAAATTATTAAGAACAGGGTGGCCGCTAAACTTAAATTTCAATTACCCTGACTTATCTCTGATTTTACCCTGACCAATTTTTCATTTTCCCTGAACATTAATATTTAAAGACCGAAATTCTAATCTTGTAACATTTGTAAAATATAATCTTTTATGAATGGAATAAAACAACTTTTAATTTAAATTTAGAAATGTCAAACTAATTATTCTCAGGGATGCCACTGCCTAATTTACTAGAAAAAAGTTGCCCGTATCTAATGTTCTTTTGAATTCTTTAAATTTAAAAGAATTTGATGAAAGTTATCAGGATTCCAGGTAAATTGTAGCTAATTCAGGATAAATGCATAGGACTTGAAAACAATTCAAGTTAAACTGAAGAGAATACGAAAGAGAATTTGAACAAATTCAAAAAATTCCCCTGTTTTCAGTAAAATTAGAGTGAATTTAGAGGAATTTAAAGGAAATAAAAAGAATTCTATAAAATTCATGAAATTTTATGGTAAAAAAAAATGCAAGTGAATTTAAAACAAATCAGGGTGCATTCCAAATGAATCCAAATGAATTGCAAAAAATATTTGAAAATCTCTTCAAATCTTCGAAACCCTATAAAATCCCTAACTCCATTAAAATATTATAAAATCCCGTGAAATTCTATGAAATCTGATGGTATTTACTGAAATCCTTGAAAATTTATTAAAATACCTTGAGAACTTTCAAAATCCCTTAAAACAATTGAAATCCTCGAAAATGTGATTAAATCCCTTGGAATCTTTTTAAACTCCTTTGAAAACTTTTGAAATCCCTTAAAACTTCTTAAAGCTATTGAAAATGCTTTGGAAATCCTTTCCTGACTTTGAAATCCCTTCAAACTATTGAAATAATTTAAAAAAAGTTCTGGGAATCTTTTAAAATTTCCTAAAATATTTCATATCCTTTGACATCTTTTGAAATCACTTGACAATTTTTAAAGATCTGGAAAATAATTTTACAATTATTATATATTAATTAATAATTAATTTTACAATACTCATAAATATTTAAAATCCTTTGAAATCCCATTAAATTATTTAAATCTATTTTATAAATCATTAAAAATGCTAAAAAAATCCAGTGAATTAAGTAGAATAGAGTAAATTTAGAAGAATTCAAGTGAATTAAACAAATTCAAAATAATTCCAAAGTATTCCTAAGAATTTATAGAATTCAGGATAAATTAATAAGAATTCAAGGTGAATTCCAAAAAAATTCAAATCTCTTCAAATCTTAGGAATACTAAGAAATACCTCACTTATTTTGAATAAATTCTTTAAAATCTACTAAAATATGATTAAGTTCCATAAAATTCCACGAAATCTGACGATATTTCCTGAAATTCTAGACAATTTATTAAAATCTTTTAAAATCACTAAAATCCTCGGAAATCTCATAAAATCCCGTGAAATCTTTTAAAATATCTTAAAACCTTACAGGTCCTGTAAAATCGTTCCATATCTTTCGAAATTCAAGGAAAGTCGTTATCCTTAAATATTTCAAACGTCTTGAAATTCCTTAAAATTAATTAAATAAAAAATTCCTTGGAATTTTTTGATCTATTAAAAATTTCGCACAATCTTTGAAAACACCCTGAAATATTTCAAATGAATTCAGGACAATTCTGAAATAGTTATAGACCTGAACTGAATAGTGATTAAACCACGAGTTAATTTATTTAAAGAAAAGTGACATTAATAAAAGTTACATTGTCGGCTGCATATAGGGCACCATAGGGACCAAATCTTGAAAATAGGGTACTTTAGGAACCTCAACTGAATATCAATTCCTCAACTCAATTTTAAAGTATGTTAAACTTACTTTGGAAACGTTAGCATCAGGGCAGCAGCTCGATCGATGTGAGGATTGGAGACGACGGTTCCAAGAGGATGAAGCAAATCATCATTCTGCATGTCCTCTGCATAAGTCCACGTGTAAAGCGTCATCGCGCCAGTCTTGAGCTGACTTTTAAAATCGTAAATCGTCGTGTTGGCCCAGCAAAGGGGATTTATAAAGTACTCTTGTTTCGAGTCCTTCATCAGTCTTCGACTTTTGAGCCCTTTTGCAGTCTTGCTGATCTCGTAGAGCACGAAGCAAAGCCTCGCCATTCGCGGTATATCCCTGACTTTGATGTCGAACTTGAGCGTTTCTTCCCATTCGCAACTTCCGTCCAAATTCACTATCGTTTCTTTGGTTTTCTGACTCTCGCACAAGGACTTTCCACCGTGGAAGAGACCGGCTTGTAGACCAATCTGAAACAAGGAATGACATTTTTAGATTATAATGAACAAGAGAAATTTATAGGATGTCTACACAAATCCTGGAAAAAAAATTCTCTGACAATTCCAGGTTTTTTACAGATATCTCAAGTAAAAATAATACTATTCATATGTAAAATTAAGTAACTGTTTTTTCATTTGTGAAAGTAACTTTTTTAAAGGATAGGTAACTTCTTCATGTTACAAGTTTTGAGGGGTTATTCACTTGGTAAATTTTTTTTTCATTGACACTACAGAATCAAAAAATCATATATTCAGAATCACGAAAATCAGATTAAGATTTGCGAGATTTTAAAGATCTCACGATCCAGCGACTCAAAAGCAGTTGAAGAACTGTTTCAAATCTCACAAGAGATCTCGAAAATCTTTAAAAAGTCTTAGCGAGTCTGGAAAAAATCTTTAACAAATCTTACTAAAACGATTAAGTAAAATTAACATGGGTTTTATATTGAATGCAATTTGAATCGCTTCAAACTCCTGACATTGCAAGTTAAATTATTGCATTTTCAACAATACAAATAAACTTTTAACTAAATAGATGAGTTTTATACAAAGAAAAGATGAATTTTCAACAAAATATTTGAATTTTCGCACAAAGTGATGAACTTGCATCTAAAATTTTAATCTTTCACTGGAATAGTTGAATTTTAACCCAAAAAGATGAATTTTTAAATTAATGACGAATCTTCAACTGGAATAATTAAATTATCAACAGGAAAGATGAATTTTCAACCAAAAAGATCTATTTTTCTCAAGGAATTTCTATCAAAAAAGACAAATTTTCAATCAAATAGTTTAATTTGCCAATAAAAAAGATCAATTTTCAACCGAAAATTGAATAGTTAAATTTTCAGTTAACAAAATTAATTTCCAACAAAAAAAGAAATATTTAACAACAGAATTTAAAATTTCAACCGAGTAGTTGAATTTTCAACCGAAAAGATTTTAATTTTAATTAAAGAAGAGTTGAATTCAACCAAAAAATACGAATTTTTAACGAAAGAAAATTTTCAACTTTAAGAAACATATTTTTTATTCAAGATACAAACAAAATTTCAATCAAATTGTGGAATTTTCGAGCAAAAAGATTAATTTTTACCCAATAAGAATAATTTTCCACCGAAGAGGACGAATTTTTAATAAAAACATCAAATTTCAACCAAATAGTTGAACTTTTAATTGAAAAATATCATTTTTCGAACAAAAATGGGATAGTTAAATTTTCAGTAAAAAATAATAATTTTCAAACACCAAAAAAATTAATTTTCAACAAAATATTTAATTTTTCAACCAAAGCGATGAACTTTCACTTAAAATGATCAATCTTCAACCGGAATAGTTGAATTTTAAACCAAACTGATGAATTTTCAACTAAAATTATGAATCTTTAACTAGAATAGTTGAATTTTCAACCAAGAAGATTACTTTTCTACCAAAAAAGACCAAATTTCAACCAAGAAGTTGAGTTTTCAACCAAAAAAGATACATTTTTAAGCAAACATTGAATAGTTTAATTATTATTTAACAAAATTAATTCCCAATAGAAAAACGAATTTTCAACAGAATACTTTAATTTTAAATTAAAACAGATCTACTTACACCAAACATTGAATAGTTGAATTTCCAGGTGAACAAATTAATTTTCAACAAAAAAAAAACGGATTTTCAACAAAATAGTTGAATTCTTAACAAAAGGTTTAACTTTCAACTAAGCACTTGAAGTTTCATAAAAAAAAACATTCAAATTTTAAATAAAAAAACACTTTCAATTGAACCAAATAAGACGGATTTTCAACAAAAGTTTAATTTTCAAGTAAAAATAAAATTCTTTAATCAAGAGAGAAGCAAAATTATAATGAAAAATTTTAATTTTCAAGCCAAAATATGAATTTTTAAACAAGAAGATTAATTTTCTACCAAAAAAAGACAAAGTTTCAACAAAATACCAGAATTTTCAACCAAATATTTGAATATTCAACTAGAAAAAATAAATTTTCAATGAAAAATAAAATAGAATTAATAATAATTTGAATAACAATTCAAACAAACTTATATTTTATCTTTTTATATTAACAATTCAGTACATATTTAGGTAAAACTAATGTGGGTACTATATTAAATTCAATTTAAACCGCTTCACATTCCTAAGTTTTCAGTAAAAATATTGCACTTTCGACAAGATAGATGCGTTTTTAACCAAAAAGATTAATATCCTACCAAAAAACCATTAAAAAAAATACATGAATTTTCAACCAAATAGTTGAATTTTTAGCTACATATGATCAGTTTTCAACAAAAAAAGGAATATTTCAATTTTCAGTTAAAAAAATTTATTTTCCACACAAAAAAAAAACAATGAATTTGCAACAAAAGTTACAAATTGCAACTAAAATGATAAATATGTAACTGGAACACTTGAATTTGAACCAAAAAGAGTAATTTTTAAACGAGAAACATGCATTTTCAACAAAAATAATGAATCTTCAACTAGAATAGTTGAATTTTCAACCAAGAAGTGTAATTTCTACAAAAAATACGAATTTTCAAGAAAACACATGAATTTTCAATTAAAAAAGAAAAATTTTGAATGTAACAGAAGCGTTTAACTTTCAACCAAGTTATTATACTCTTCTTGTTCATTCATTCTTAGTTGAATTTTTAACTAAGAAGGATTTTTCAGTCAAGAGAGAGAGAGAGAAAATTGCAAAGAAACTGTGGAATTTTCAAGTAAAAAGTTGAATTTTCAAGCAGATACTTTAATTTTAAGAAAAAATGATCCATTTTCAACTAAAAACGGAATAGTTAAATTCTAAGTTAACAAATTAAAAAAAAATTGGAACAAAACAATTAATTACAGAAATATAATGTTACTTTTATACATGGACATGACGAATCATTTTTATTCAATTTTATAGTACAATTTAAAAAAGAATTAGGCACGCTCTCGGAAAAAATTCCCTGGCTTTAAACAAAATTCCCAGACATTTCTAGGTTTTTCCAGGTATATAAAAATTCTCTGGCAATTCCAGGTTTTCCAGTTAGGGTAGCCACCCTGCAGGAATATAAAAATTCCCTCACAAAAATCAGGTTTTGTAGGTGACAGGACACGCTGAATTTAGAAAAAGAAAATTGTATCTAAATAAAAATTGTAATTAAATAAATTTACCTCTACAGTGCGATGAGCAGCGTCACAATTAAGTCTCGAAATTCCATTCACGTTGAACAGAAATTGGTCTTCTATTTTCAAGACCGAAATATGTTTTCCCTTTTTACGCAGCGTTAATGTGGAGAAGGAAGGTCTCGCACGTTTTAGAGTATCTGCTTCGGGGTTTTCAAATGCATTTTCTTTGTCGGTAGGTACATTTTCTACGCTGAGAACTAAAAGAACTGGTAAGCTGTCCCTTGATAAGCATTCTTGAATGTAGGTGAATTGAATCAGAGGATATTCTCCAATTAGGAACTCTTGTTGTCCACAGACTTTCAATATAAAATCGCCAGGTCTCTCCCCTCGAGACATCATTGTGTTTGCTCTTTTGTTCACAATTTGCACAAGCAACTGGTGCGGAGTTGTCGAATGAGATACTTGAAAAGTGAAGGTCGTCTGTAAATGAAAAATAGATTTTTTTAAAAATTGAGTGCAACTATTTTCAAGAAGAAGGTTCAAGACTTCGAAGGATTAGAGGTAGTCAGTTCACAGACCTCTTGCTTACTTCCGAGTTCAAAAATAGTCTAAATAATATCCCAAATTGGAAAAAATAGTCTCATAAAATTCCTCAAGCATTAAAATTATATATTGATAGAAACAAAGAATAATATATTGAATAAAATTTTGTTGTTTTGAAAATTACTATACGATTTTCGATTTTTTTGTTAAATTCTAGTAACCAACAAAATTACACAGCAGATTTTCTATTAAATTCAATGAATAACGTTAATTAAATTTTATTTTTTCAAAATGTAGATGAGAATTAATAATATTTGTCGCAATACCTGTTTGGTATTTAGATTTACAAACTTACAATTTTATCAACTCTTCAGGGCCTACAATGTTGGATAATCCGCCAGACTTTGTGTAGTCCGAAATCAAAAAGTGAGCAATGGAAAATTAACTTTTTGCAACACCCACCTCTAAAGTTGACGTTTGCATGCATGTAGATGGTGCCTAAAGGACCTTATTTGAGCATACTGTGCGTGAAAAAATTTTCGCGCATGCGCAGTTTGAAGATGGCTTACTTTAGACACTGGTGAAAAAGCTGCGCATCCGCACATTCGAGATGAGGTACTTTAGACACTGGCGAAGATAACTTTAAACACTGGTGTTGGTATCTTCTTGAAATAATTTTACATTCAACATGAACAAACGTTTTAATGATTGAAGTTTTGTTTTTCGGGTTTCGTACCCCCCCCCCCCCCCGGGGGAGGCAAAAAAGCATAAGCGACAACATTTTTTTTCAAAAATTTTTTTCAAACATTGAAAAAAATTTTTTTTTATTCCTTTACTCGACTCTATGCAATATAAAATTAGTATTTTTCGTTACCACCTCCTAACAACTTTTTCGGACGGGCGTTGCAAAAAATAGCGTGTGATACACGTGCGCCTAGGTGATTAGTAACTCGTGTGATTGCAGCATTCGCCTGCGGTTCGAAGCACTCGTCTATGTTTTCGCACTCGCTTCGCTCGTGCGCTAACCATCGACTCATGCTTCGAGCCTCCGGCTTATGCTGCAAAATTCACACTCGCACACAATCACATATTTTACGCACTTGTATCACAAATAACTATTATTTTTAAAGCGAAATTTCCCGTTTTAAACCTGATATTTTAAAAGTAATAAAAATAAACTTCAATGTTTATTTTAAATGTTATTATTTCGTGTATAAATGATCAAAATTCCTATTTATTTGACGCAGTCTTTCACCTTTCTCTCATTTTCCCACTTAAATGCAAACTGAATTAATAGAACCCAATAAGTAAATCCAACTATATTTTGTTGAAAATTCATTCTTTTTGGTTGAAAAGTCTACTAATAAATTTTAGGTTAAGAATTCACCTTTTTTGTGAAAAATTTTATTATTTAATTAAAAGTTGTATTATTTTGTTCAAAATTAAATTATTTTGTTAAAAATGGAACAATTTTGTTAAAGTCATACTTCACGGTTGAAAAATCAACTATTTTGTTGAGAATTCATCTTTTTGGCTTGAATATCTAAAAATTTGACTGGTTAAAAATAATCTGTTTCGGCTAACGGAACTCTGATCAGAACTCCTGGAACTCTTTCGGAAAATTTCTCTGTAATTTTGGGATTTTATAAATTGTGTAACTGTCGAGTTTTCAAGTTTTTTGGAATTATTTTGTTATAGAACTATAGGACTGTTTTGGAAATACAGGAATATTGAAGAAAAAGTTGATTTTTTCAAAAGTGGGGTGGAACGTGAACGTAGCCCCAATTTTGAAAAATCCATTTTTAGAGTATTTATAGGCCGGGGCTATTTCTAAAAGTTATCAGGAACTGTAGAACTATTCAAAAGGATGTCAGAACTCTGAAAAAAATTCGAAATTTTAAAAGTGGGAGGCTAAGTTCACACGCATCTGAATTTTTAACCAAACAGTTGCATTTTCAATCAAAAAAGATTAATTTTCTACCTGAAGATATACATTTTTAACAAAAAAGTTCAGTTTTCATGCAAAAAAGTTGAATGTTTTAGAAAAAAATGGACTTTTAATCCCGAGAAGATAACTTATAAAAAAAGTTAATTTTCAACCAAGAAAGATTCTTAGAAGATTTCTTAGGAAAACAAAAAAGAGACAAATTTAAAAAAAAAGTTTAATTTTTGATCGAATATTTGAATTTTCAAATAAATGGTCGAAATTTCGAAGAAAAAACATTAAATTGCAACTAACAACTAAAAACAGTCGAATTTTTATTACAATAATTACATTTTTTAACCAAATAATACAATTTTTAACCAGAAAAGGTGAATTTGAAACGAAAAATATCATATGTAGTATACTTTTCAACCAAAAAGAATTAAGTTTCAACCAAAAATAGTTGGATTTTCTTATTGGGTTCACAGTTTTTATTATTTTTTAATGAATAGGCTGAATTTTTGGTTTGCTGAATCAGCTAAAAACATATTTTCGATGATTATTTGTCACGATACATAGCAAATTAACAACAATTGTTAATTATAAAAACAATGTTTGATTGTTTTAACATTTGTTCAAAGAAATTTGAAAAGATTAACAATTCTTTTCCATTTGCAAAGCACCATAACAAGGAGTCATCGAGAAGAATTTTTCGTTGATTCCCTAAAGAATTTTAGCCTATTCGGCTGTGAATTTTTAAAATAAAAATGGTCTAAATAGGTAATAAGCATCAATCTGCGAGGTATCATTGAAAAGAATCATTTGCAAGACAGTTTTAGTTATAATTATCCAAAAAACTTGAGCCTCTATTGATTAAAAATATTAAAATATAGTAAAACTGTGTATTAGTTTATTAAATTGCTTTAAATAATTAACAATCGTTCTCAATTTCCAAAGTATATTATACTAAAGAGTCATCGAAGAGACATTTCTAGTTGATTCCGCAAACAAAAATTGAGGCCATTCATTAAAAAATAGTAATAATAAGCAAATTGGATTTTTAAACTAAATATAACATTTATATCAAATGTAAAAATTTATAAAAAATATGTGAAACATTTTGATACAAAATAAAAAAGAGTTAAATACTTTTTCAAATAATATTTTTTTTTAATTAAAAAAGAAAGTATAAATATTTGATGTTATCTAGGGAGAAAAAAATGCGATTACCCCGTCATCCTGCTTTACCGACAGCAAAACGTAAACAACAACGTTCGATATTTGAACAACGAGGGTCGAGGACCGTTACAAGTTCCTAGCCATTTAAAACCCTTTAAATGCTTCAAACCTTTATAAATGCACAAAACTTGTAATAAAATAGTGATTGAATGTCGTTAATTTGACAAAATTCAGACCGTTTTACTTAAAAATTAAAATATAAAAAGCTGAAATAGAAAAGTAAAAAATTTGTGATACACGGATCCTAACCTCAAAATGTCAGAAGTGTCATTCACAAACAGTGGCATAGACTCGTTATTAAATGAATCTTTGCAAGAAACTTCGGATCTTAGGAATCAGGTGACTAAATTAACGAACAAAAATGAAGAATACCAACAAACAGTTCACGTATTGCGACGTGAACTGGAATCAACGAGTGCAATGTACAAGGAAGTCAAGGAACTCTTGGAGGAATTTGCGAGTCAACAGTCCGCAAAAATTGATCAGAAGGTGCAGGAACTCACAGATAAGTAAGCAGAATTGTTCAAAACTTATTTAAATTTGCAATATTTTGTTTTTAATTTCTTAATAATTTATTACGAAAATTTTTAGGGTAAAGATTGTTATATTGTATTTCTGTTGAAAATATCGGTTCAATAACACGTAAAACATATTATTTTATAGTTTTTTTAATATATCGCTTTAAAAAATTCAAGCAAACTTTCAAGCAAAGCTTGTAGTGCAATCTACACTCTTTCAAATTCCTCACAGAAACTTGAAAATTTTTAAAAATTACCAAAATGGCGTAAATTTTTAGAAAAAAAATCAGTGAATGTTTTCATAAAGGCCACCTTTGATTTGTTTCTAGATTGATAGTAATATGAAATAGATATCCTCTAGGTTTCGTCCTCGCTAAACTATTCCTTCAGAAAGAAAAACTGATTTTTTTCAGATATAAAATTAATTTGTTAAAATATCAATTCTTTTTTAAACATTCACTGTTTTGTGTCTTATAGAAACTAAAATTATATGAGATGACATAACTTTTCCGAAAAATAAAAATCCTAAATGTTGAAAATTACAAAAAAAAAAAATAAAACTATCGAAAATATTTACTAACGAAATTGAAATATTCCAAAATTAAAAGTTAATGAAACTAAGAAAAATTCAGAAAGTTAAAATTTCCGAAACTTTGAAATCATATTTTCAAAATTCAGAAATTTGAACTTCATGAAATTAGTAAATTTTGGACATTGTTAAATTCCCGAAATATCTAATGGCAAAATTTAAAATTCCCGAAAATTTATATTTCTAAAAAAAAAGTAATTTCATTTTTTATATCTTCAAAAATTTTAAATATAATTTTTTCGAGAATTTTAAACTCAAGTAATTTGCTAATTTCGAGATTTACTAATTTCAGAAATTCAATTTCGTTAATAAACATTTTCGGTATTTTTATTCTTTTATTAATTCAAAATTTTGGTAATTATATTTTCGGTATTATTCAACATTCGGGTTTTTTTTTGTAAAATGATG
The DNA here is from genome assembly GCA_932178445.1 of Andricus quercusramuli. Classification (NCBI taxonomy): domain Eukaryota; kingdom Metazoa; phylum Arthropoda; class Insecta; order Hymenoptera; family Cynipidae; genus Andricus; species Andricus quercusramuli. Next base: position 291,998 of record CAKNXH010002371.1, on the reverse strand, counting down.
TCATCCTGGTGATGAATTTCGAATAATTGAGTTACTACTTTCGTAAATTTCAGATAATTTCAGGAAAATTTAGTTGAAAATTTCGTAATTTTTAGTTAAAATTACGGATTTTTCTGATAAATTGTATTTGAAAATCCCGAAACTTCTAACAAAAAAGTTGTACGTTTCCAGTAACGAAAGTTTTTATGCCGTTACATGTAACAATACAAAATACATACAAAATTAAATTTTTTAGGGTCAATATAATCCCCCAGTGATTATTAAATTTACAAAAACTCCGTTACAATTTCGTAAATTTAAGGTGCCGTTAGGTAAAAGTATTTGAAATTTCGTAAAATTTCCCGTGACTTTTGTAACGTTATAACTTAACAAATTTCAGAATATTTCTAATAGTGTCAATTTACAGAATATACAGTTACAGAATTTATATTTTAAATAAGAATCTCTCATTATTTACCAGTCTAAAGAAACATCACTTAAAAAATGTAAATAAGAAAATCGATGAAATTATGATTTTTGCTGATCTGCTTTTACAATTTACAATGAATCTTAAATTATGTCAATTTTTTTAATTCACCTAAATATTCAAGTAGTCCTAAGTTCATAAAATTTTGTTGTTGTGAAAAACAAAAAATACCTACATCATATTTTGCCTTGGAAAACAATATATTTTAGCCCTCAACAATTACGTGAAAATCGGCCTATTGAAGTTATTTCCAAATTTAAATTTCGTAATTATTAATCAATTATTATATGTATATTTTAGGCACAATCATGAAAGAAAGTGTTACGAGGCTCGCATAGACGAATTAGAAGAAGATTTAATCTCGAAACTAAACGAAAATTCTGAAATGCAAAATGTAATCGCAGAATTGAAAATAAAAGTCAAAATGCCAGCTATACAAGAAAATTCAGTCTACGAGGAGGAATCAGAACATCAAGAAAATAAAATAACTGAACTCATGACTCTTTTGCAAGAAAAAACCGAAAAGCTCCTTGAGTGCGAAGAAACTTGCAAATATTTTGAAACACAAAATTCCGAAATGCAAGACATAATTCAGGTAATTAATAAAACTGTTTATCTAAATTTTGTGTCTAAATCAGCTTTAACAGTAAAGATTTTCAGGGTTTGAAAATAAGAGTGGCAGAAAAGGACCAAGTAATAGAAATTACTCAGGAAGAACTTGCAGAATGTCGTACGGAGTTAAATGCTCTGAAAGCTGCCCCTGTTCCTGGTTCTAAAAAAGGTATGCAATTTTCTAAAATTAACTTGAATAAATTAGGTAAATGAAGTAGACCAATGTGTATAATAAAATTATTTACAGGGAATTCTTTATTCGCGGAGGTGGAAGATCGCCGACAAGTGATGATGGAAAAAATGAATTCGATGCGGGCCAGTTACCACGAAATGAAGCGATCCTATCTTTCCAAGGAGAATGAAATCAAAGTTTTAAAAACCGAAAGAGCTGCTTTAATTAGAAAATGGGAGGACTCAACTGTCGAGGCTGTCGAGCAAGAAACCGCGCTTGTTGATGCTTACAAAAACAGAATCGCGGATTTGGAGAAAAAACTGAAGGAAGAACAGAAAAAGCATAAGCAGTTGCAGAATGAAGTTCAACAACCTGGTTCCAATATAAGGTAGATTCAAGTAAAACTTGAATTAAAATTCACACTTTTTACAACCAATTTTCTCTACACTGTTTAAATCAAAATCATTTTTAGTTATTTCCAATCCTTGCTGAACTCCAAGAAGAAAGAAGTCGAGGAACTCCGCACGCAAATTGAAGATAACGCAATTCGAACTTTGCTTGAGGAGGAAAAGGCTTTTAAATTTGGAAAGCGGTTAAGATACTGGAGATATAAGGCGATGTCGTTGGAGGTTCGTTTTTTTTTAATCATAAAAAATGTATAAAATAGATTGAAAATTACTTTAGTAAATAAAAGGTGCTTCTTCTCAAACTTGTACTAAAAAGAATTCCTTTTTATTTCAAACAGGCGAATCTTTTGGCTGTTCAAAGTCAACTACAAACGGATCCAAATGCATCTTCTATGGAAATTCTGCACCTGATAAGGAAGCAGATGAGCGAAAAAACTCTGAAAGCAGATGCCGACATTGATGACGAATTCGAATTGAGCTTGAAGCCACAAATAGTAGACGAAACCAAAGTCTCACTAGATAGTTTGATACGACCGAAATCATATTTGCCTCCGAATATGGACTCCACAGAAAGTTCAGAAATGTCTCTAACAAATATCATAGATGATACAAGAATCACGTCAAGTCAAAGCCTTCCGTACCGGAATCAAAATTCGAATAAAATATCTCAAACTCTAAACCGCACGGCCGACATGTCGATGACGGAAGTAATTGAAACGGGAAATCCGGAATGTAGATTGAAAATTGAATTCGAAGAAGAGCTCGCCAACTTTTTACCGACTTCTGCAAGTTCTTGTTTACAAGAAAACGCCGAATCAAATATGCAAATTGTTCCATTTAATCCAGAGTCTTACTCTAATAAGGAGAATGTTTCTACTGCCGGTCCAGAGTCTTGCTCTAATAAGGAGAATATTTCTACTGTAGGTAACGCTTCGATATTAAAATCAGCTTTGTCGAAAACAGGGAAGAAAGGAAAAGACGAAATTAAAGAGAAAAAGGCCCTGCGATTTACGGAAGACACGAGCGATCCAAAAGAAGGTTTGTTCAAACGATTGAAGAATCAGCAGAAAAAATATCCTGTCCTTTTTATTTCTAGCAAACCGAGTAATTGATTTTAGAATTGAATTTTAGCTCCTGGTTATATAAAACATATTTATGTAATGGATTTACTGTTAAGAGAATAAACCTATTTTTAGAAAAATTGCATTAAGCTTTCAAATTTTTATTGTTTGAGATTGAAATAATTCAACGTATAACTCGTAAAAATTTGAAACTGTGCCATGTTTAATGTTTTAATTTTGAATGTTTCCAGAATGCCTACAAGACGGATGGTTTTGAATTCCCGTTTTTCTCCCTATTAATTTTTCATTTTCCTCGTCAGGGAATTATCATTCTTTTTGAATTTTTTCCCTGTTTCATGTCAGAATTATAGTTTTTTTCTTCAAAAATTCCCTGTTCCAAATCAGAATTCTCTTCGAAAATCCCCCGTTCCAAGTCAAAATTGTAACTCTTATGGAAAATTCATTTTTCCAAGCCAGAATTATAATTCTTCTCAAAAATTTCCTCTTCCAATTAAGGGTAACCCAAGAGAGTATGACAATATGAAACTAAAAAGTCAAGGAATGTATTTGTGATGGATATGAATTTTACACGTTAAAGGTCAGGGACAAACAACAATATTTTGAAAATACATGGAGAAAAGATAAAAATATTGGAAAAATTAATATTTTCACGATTTATATGATTTTGACTTCAGCGATTCAAAACATCATCTCAATTCAATTTATAAAAAATATTACGCAAAAATAATTACCATCATTAACTGTTATTTGGAATCAACGTTGATAAATCGATTTTCAACTATACTGAAATCTTCATGAAACCAAAAGTGACTAATTTCTAACCCAAAAAGTGATTCCAGGTGAATTTTAACGGATTCAGGATAAATATGAAAAAATTCATTGAATTCAGTAGTTTGAAACGAGTTTAGAAACATTTAAGGAAATTCAGAAGAAATTTGATGAGATGGCTAAGAATTCAAGGCGAGTTTAAAAGATTTTAGGATGAGTCAAACAAAAATATTTTAAAAAATCCCTTGAATTGAGTAAAACTGAGAGAATCTCAAAGACTTCAAGCGAATTCACTAAATTCAAGAAAATTGCAAGGAATTCAAAAGAATTAGAGATAAATTAATCTCGAGTAAATAGGACCAAATTTCCTCTAGCTGAAGACCCCTTTTTTTTAATCTGAAAAATCCTCGGCATTTTTTATATAATATTTTTAAAAATACCCTAAAATATTTAAAATGCTTTCGAATCCCTTAAAATAATGGAAATCCTCAGAAACCTTATAAAATCCCATAGAACCTTTTAAAATATCCTAAAACCTTATACTATAGATTCTATAACATCGTTCTACATCTTCCAAAATTCTAGTAAATTATTGAAAAATTAATGCAAATTTTTTTTAATCGCTTACAATATTATTTAAACCCTTTGAAATCCCTTAAAATGACTGAATTCAATTAAAAATGCCTTGAAACCTTATGATATTCTTTAAAACCTTTTGAAATATCTCGAAATATTTGAAAATCTCTGAAATCCTTCAATTCTTGTGATTAAATTCTGTGAAATCCATTAAAATATGATAAAATCTCGTGAAATTAAATGAAATTCCCTGAATTTTGCTATTTTTTTTTCAAAATTCCTGACTTTTCCTGACCAACTAAATTTCCTGATTTTCGGGTTTTCCCTTACCTGCGACCACTCTGCTACTTTTTTTATTTATAATTTCTAAACGAAGTCGTCTCAAATTTTGAAACTTTACTAAATTGTACTTTGATATAAGTGGGTACTTTGCTGAGATAATTTCAGAAAAAATGTTTGAAAGTTTTTATATTTTTATCATAAAACTTGAATCTTTACTTAAATCTTTATTATCAAAATAAAGTTTTTTTTCATTGTTCGTTTCGTGACTGAACAAACTGAGAGTAATAAAATATTAAAATACTTATAATATTCATTTTCGTACAATTAAATGAAAAATCACGGTCACTGAATGAAATATTATCGGCGAACAAAATTCCTGGCCTGGTCTATTCGTACGACCAGCTGAACGAGAATATAGTGGCTATTTTGGAATATTTTCCTTGAATAATTGTATTCTTCAATTATGTGAATTTAATTTAATTATTAAATTCTAATTCATTATTAAATATAAGTATGTTATGACTAGAAAAAATATTTGTGCATTTTCTCCGTTAGTATATGTACATTACATTTGGTGGTAGTACGATATCTATACAGAGCGCGAGATTTATTTGATATAGATAATTTAATTTTTTTTTTTCGGATAATAAATTTTCAAATGCTCTATGCTCGATTCACCAGAAAAAATGTTCTTGAAACAAAAAAACTATTTTCTTGAATATAAGTTAAAATTTTGTTGTTTTAAAAAAAATATTTGATTGTCCTAACAAAATTTTTGGCTTGAATTAACCACATACTCGATCTACCAAAACGTTTGCATGAAAGAACAACAAAATTTAGTTGGGTCAATTAAATATTTTATCGTCTATATAATGATCATATTCTATGGTTGAACCAACAAAAATTTGGTTGATTCAATAAAATCGTTTTCTGAGTGTTTACATTTAATTTATTTATTCATTGAAAAAGAAACTACTTTTTAATAAAATTATTTAAGTAAGTACAAACAACGTTGAAAAAAAATTACAATTTTAAATAAAGGGAATCTTAAAATTAGTTCGATTAATATGTTCTTGTAAAAGTTGTTAAAAATAATAGTTTTCAATTAAGAAACTAATGGTTGCTGTTTAAAATTTGCTATTGATTGATTGACTTCGATCGAAAGTGACATTCAAACTATGTATTTTTAAGTAACTTTTTAATTAATGCAACTTGTTTTACTTAGAATATACCATATGCCATGCCTTTATATTTAATAGGATTATGATGGTGTTTTATTTTATACTGAAATTATAAGTGATGATCAATATTTAAAAAAAAAATAAATAAATAAAACTACTGTCAAAAATTGTTTAGTTACATCTAATGAATTATTAAAAATATATCTTTTATTTAGTGCTTTTAGCTGTAAGTTAGCATTTTCCAAAAGTAATTTAGTCTAAAATCATAAAGTTTCGAGGACTCAAAATTTCTATACTTTTCAGGCTGTGTTAGTTTGTATTTTTGTTTTCACAGGAAATTAGTGTCTTTAAGCAAAAATCATTATCAAGATGACAAATTTTCAACAAACTTAGGTTATCTTACCGCTTCACACCGGAAATGGGTATTTTTAATCATAAATTTATAGATTTCAAAAGTGAAATTTTGTTCAACAATTTACGTTTTTCGGGTTTATTAGCGTTTTTTACCATGAATTGACATTTTGAAATAAAAATTATTAGATTTTGAAGCTTCATAATTTTTGAACAATTTTATGTTACACTGACGTTTTACACCGAAAATTTGCATTTTCAAACAAGATTCACAATTTTTTTAAACAACTTTAGGTTATGTTCGCGTTTTACACTAGAAATCTGAATTTTTTGTAAAAATAATTATATTTAAATCTTATGATTTTTATTCCAAATAACAGAATTTACAAGCCTGAACAATTTCGGATTCTGTTAGTATTTTTTGTCGGAAATAGCCATTTTTATTAGAAAATCATTAGATTTCAAAGAAGATTCATGATTTTTTAACAAATTAAAGTTACGTTGACGTTTTCAATCGAAAATTGGTATTTTTAAATAACAATGATTATACATTGAATAAGATTTAGAATATTCGAACAATGTTGGTTTATTGCAGTGTTTTTAGTCGGAAACTGGTATTTTCAATTTGAAAAATTAGATTTCAAAGAAGATTAAAAAATTTCAACAATTTTAGGCTATGTTGAAGTTTTCCACCAGAAATCGATACGTTTAGTAAAAAATCATTGAATTAAGAAAAAAATGAAATTTGTAAAAGTGTAGGGTTAAGCTAGCTTTTTTCAATACAAATTTCAAAGAAGATTTACAATTTGGAGCAATTGATTTTTACGTTATGTTAGCATTTTTCGTCTGTAATTATTTTTATTACAAGAATAGATTTCAAAGAATGCTTACAACTTTTAACAACTTTTGGTTATTTTGGCGTTTTTAAACTGAAGTCGGTATTTAAAAAAAAATCGTTAGAATTAAATCCAATGGTTTTTGTTTAAAATAATAAAATGTACAGGCTTGAAAAATTTAGGATTATATTACTGTTTTTCGTTAGAAATTAAAATTTTTATTCAAAAACATTATATTTCAAAGAAGACTGATACATTTTTAACAACTTACAGTCACATTGGCATTTTTAAATCGAAATTTGGTATTTTTGAACAAAAGTCATTATAATTTTAACAAGATTGGGAATATTTGAAAAATATTATACTATATAAGTGTTTTTCGTCTGAAAAATTGAATTTTCAACAATTCAAAATAGAAGCAAATTGAAAAAAATTTTGAACTGTTGAAAACTGAAGAAAAAAGCGAATATTGTACACACAAAAAAACAAGTTTTGAAATATAATATTTCCATAATTTTACCTGAGAATTTAATAAACTCTCGTCTAAAATTGCCATTTTTTAACAAAAATACAACGGTTTGACTATTTATTGCACAAAAATATTATATATTAATTCTGAAGTTAAAATATATATTTTCATCAGTTATCAAAATTGTTGTCCTAGCATATCTTTTCTATTATTTTAGATAATAGATACTTAAAATAATAAAATTTTTATTTGAGTGTTAATTAAAAAATTGCCTGAGACAAAAACAAATAATAATAGCGATCGCGTGTGTTTTCTAGTTACTATAAATAGCAATACGTGAATAAAAAATGTAGCACACTCACCTCTGTATTTTCAAACTTTGTGAGCAGAACGATATTTCCATCTTTGAGTCTGGATTCAATGTGTTTTGGCAGAATTGGATTATTTGCTAGCCTCGAGGGGAACTGATACTGTATTTTCTCGGCCCAAGATTTTTTTTGTCTACTGAGCGCAATTTCGTCTCCAAGAACTCTCATTTTCCATCTGAAGTCGTTGACTTCGGAATTCTTGAGAGCTGAGAATTCATGCAACCCTTTTCCGATCAGAAGACCGATTTGTGAATCTAGATTTCTGTCTCCTTTCACTCCCTCACGCTCAATTACTTTCAGTACTGAGCAAAAAGGCTTTATATCGCACAGTCTTCTGGTTTCATCTCGCAACTCCTCTGCTTCTGCGTTTGCATTAATACAGGAGAAAACGTAGGAGGATGCATCTTTTAATGTTCCGTGCAGTGGATATTTGCTCGCTTCATCCCACAGGTCCTGCGTATTTTAAAGTGTATTAGAAAATGGCCTTTACTTCGAAATTTAGATTTAATAGATGAAAGGATTTTCACGTTTTTGACGATTTTATTTCACTTATCAGAGCTTATTATGAAGATAAACAAACCCACAGGGAGTGATTAATTTCACGGGTAATATTTATTTTTCACTTTACTGATACACGATCAGGTGCAGTAGTGCGTTTCATTTTTCGTAAAATTTCCCTAAACCACAAAGACTGGGTATTTCCCTACTTTGGTATGATATTTATTGTTCACCTCACTGATACTATGCAGAATTTTGATTGGGAATTGAAGTCAGGCATAAAATAAATTGATTTTTCAATTTTTCTTATTTGAGAGTTCACAGCGCAAGAGGATCTCAAAAAATGGGGAAAAGAAACAATATATTTATAAAGAAATCTTGTATTTTTAAATAACATTTTTTTCAAAAAAAAAAAAAAAAAGGGCAACATAGAGGAAATATTAAACATTTATTTTTACATTTGGAAAAGAAAAAACAATCTTTTCATGAAAAACTACGCGCGCGTGTAGTTTTTCGATTTGAGGGGGAAAATAATTTATAATACAAAATGAAAATCTTGAATAACGGAATAACTATTTATTTGTTCAAGGTTTTTTAATTTTTGTGAAATAAGTATTATGAGTATGTTTTAAGATTATACCTATGAATATAATTTTCCGACGATTCTTGAGAAAATTCAAAAATATTGTTGAAGATTTCGGATATGTCAAATCAAACATTAAAAAAAACTTAATTTTCAACCAAATATTTGACTTCTCAAAAAAGACGAATTCTTAGTGGAATATGTAATGCGCAATTGATATTCCAACAAAAAAGATTTTAATTTTAAATAAAATACAGTTGAAATCATCCAAAAAGACATCTAATAAAAAAAAAAGATTGAATTTTTACCAAAAGAAATAAAGTTTCAATCATCTTTTAAACTGCCTCAAAACCGTCCAGATTTTTTTTACATTTTTAGAAAGCTTTTGGAATTTTTAAACATTTTCTTTGAAAATTAATTTTTCAATATTAAAAATCATAAAAAATTTTCCCAGGAATCTTAAGAAAAGTTTTTTGTTTTCTTGAAGCCTTTCAAAACTCTTTTAAAACTTCGAATTTTTTTAAAATCTTTAAAAACTTATATTTTATTTCAAAGTTTTTATAAAAATCTGTTTAAATATTGGATTATTTTTAATCTTTTGGGAACTTCTGAAACTTCTAAATATCTTTTAAATTATTAGGATTTTTCCAAAATGTTTGGGCAGTAATTTCTACTTTTTAGTAAAAAATTCGTCTTTTGGACTTGAAACCTCAACATTTTTGTTAAAAATTCTTCTTTTTGGCTTGAAAATTGGTCTCATTTGGTTAAGAATTCGAATCATTTGTTGAAAATTAATATTTTCAGTTCAATTCAACTGTTTGTCATTGAAAATAAAAACATTTTTTGTTGAAAATATTATCTATTACACTTTCCGTTCAGAATTCATTTTTTTGATCATCACTTTGGTAAAAAATAGAACTATTTTGTTGAAAATTTCCCTTTTCTTGGCTGAAAATTAATGATTCAAAAACTCAACTATTTAGTTGAACATTCATATATTTTATGTATGTCTTACGTAAATTGTGGATGACCTTTCATAAAATTCTTTATGACTGTTGCAACTAAAAGTGTTTAAAATATATTAAGAAACAAAAATTTTGTTTACATTAAAATTATTGATCTTCTAGGTGTAATGTTGTTCTTATACCTAAAAAAAAATTTTAACGGCCAGGGAAATGAAAAGTTGGTCAGGGAAAAGTTAGGGAATTTCGAAATTCCGATTTCGTAGCAACCCTGATATTGCAAATATGATTACTCGATACCGCTGAATTTGGATTTTGAAATATTTATTTAATTTCATTTTCTTACCAAAAAATGACATAAATCGGAAACTTATTGAATAAATGGTAAATAAATAATTTACAAAATTCAGCATTTTTAAGATTCGAAAATGTCAGAATAACGAGCGTTTACCAAGTTTAGGTTTTGGCCAGTAACTTAATTTACAGTACTTATTAATTAAACAATTTAATCAGTAGGTTTGAAATTAATGACATTTTTTTCGAAATAAAATTGAATTAACAAAGTACTCTTCAAACTTTTAAGCTCTTTTGAATAAGGAACACCAACTTCAAATTTGTCGTAACAAAATGCCAAACCTCACATAGATTTTTGAACAATTTTTATCGATTTTAAAGTGAAATCTGTCATACCACAGGATCAGCAAGTAAAAAAGAAGGTCCAATTTTGGATTATAGAAGCAAGATTTAACCTTAGGGGGTAAGTTTTGGGTTTCAAAAATAAATACTTCAATTTAATAATGCAATTAGAATATTGAAAAATGGCCATTTTTCACCTGTTCTAAAAATACAACTTTTAATTGATATTTGACAATAAAGTTAATTTTTCTCATGTCAAATACAAATTTTTATTCTGCTGAATATGTCTGGCTTTGGTTGAATATAATAAAAATTTACATTAATGAATCTTAAATTTGTGTCTGTTTTTTAATGCACACAACTGTGACATTCTTTGTCACTGCCCTTCAACTGAAACTCAATTCTTAATTATGTGTGTAAATTTGGCAACATTCTTTTCTTTAAGTTTTTCAAATTACCCAATCGGCATTGAAGAAAAACGACAACAATGCTTTCGAAATTTTCGTGACACACTTATTTTTTAGAGAAGGACTAGCATCAAACGCGCGCGTGCAGCTCTTTCGATTTGAGGGGCAAAATAATTTCGAATACAAAGTAAAAATTTCGAATAACTATTAATTTCTTTTATTATTATTATTATTTGTTTTTTAAGATTATATAACTATAATTTTCCTACAATTCTGGAGAAAATTCAAAAAGATTTTTGAAAATGTCAGATAATTAAAATCAAAATATCAACAAAAAAGTCGAATCCTCAACCAAAAAAGATTAATTCTCAACCAGTTGTATTTTTAACAAAAGAAATTAAATATTTTTCAAAAGAGACGAATTTTTTAACTCGAAATTATAAATTTTGAACAAAGAAATCCATTTTCAAGCAAATGGTTGAATTTTTAACCAAATACATGATTTTTTTACCAGAAAAATTAATTTTCTACAGAAATGACGAATTTTCAATTAAAATAATAAATCTTCAACCAAAAAATGACTTTTTAACAAAGTAGTTCAACTTTTAACCCAGTAGTTGAAGTTTCATCCAAAAAACATGAATTTTTAACCAAAAATGTAATAGTTCATATTTCCAACTAAAAGGAATTTAATGTTAAATCAAAAATAGTTGAAATTATAAAAATACGAATTTCAACAAAATAGTTGAATCCTAAATCAAAAAGATAAATTTTCAACTAAGAAGATTAATCTCTGGTCAAAGAAATGAATTTTCAATTAAAACGATGAATCTTCAACCAAGCAAGTGAATTTTTAACGAAGTTGTTTAACTTTTAACCAAGTAGTCGAATTTTCAACAAAAAATGTAATATTTGATAATTGAACTGAAAAATATTTTTAATTTTTAATCAAAAAATGTAGTTGAATTCATCCAAAGAGAACGCATTTTCAACAAAATAGCTGAATCATTAGCCAAACAAGATTTTAATTTTAAACTAAACGTTGGCCATTTTATTTAAAAAAGATAAAATTTCTACCAAAATAGATAAGTTTTTTATCCAAAACGACGAATTTTCAACAAAAAAAAATTGTTGGATTTGCAAGCAAACAATATTTTTCAATCCAGAATAAAAAATGTAGACGAATTATAATTTGAAGGAAAGATTAATCTTTAAAACAAAATAAAAATTTTGAATGACTATTTTTTAAATTCCTTGTTTATTTATTTTAAGTTTATATAAATATCATTTTACAAGGCTTCTTAAGAAAAAACAAAAAGAGTTTTGAAAATTTCAGATATGTCTAAAAAGTATCGAGAAAATCCCTATGATTTTTTTTTATTTTACAGGATTTTACAACATTTTTGGTTAATTTAAAAGATATATAAGATTTTCTGAGGCTTAAAAAAAATTTAAGAATGTTTTATAAATGTTTGGAAATCTTTCAATGTTTTAAAATATTTTTTATCTTTTAAGAATTTCAAAAATTTGTGAAGATTTTTGAAACATTTTATTATTTTTGAAATCGGTTGCAAACTTCTAATTATCTCTTAAAATTATTCGAATTTTTCCTTAAATTCTGAACATATGTTGCAAAATTAAAAACTTGCCTTCAAATCTTACAGATTCTTTGTTGATAATTTTGGAAATCTTTTTGAATGTGTGAATTAAAAAAAAAAATTATCTTAAAATAACAGTTGTAAAATGAAGAATCATTAAAAAATGTTCTACAAATCTTAAGGACATTTTTTTAATACTCTTGGAACCTTTCAAAACTCTTAAAAAGCTTCTAAATTTTTGTTCGAAATCTTCAAAAATATACATTTTGTTTCAAATAAAATTATTTTTTGTATCCTTTCAAAACTTCTGAATATCTCTTAAAATTATTCGAATTTTTTATAAAGTTTTTATAATGGTGCAACACTGAAAAAATTTTCTTTGAAATCTTCTACATTCTTTTCCGAGATCTCAGGAAATCATTTAAAATCTTTTTGAATATTTGCTTCAAATTAATTTGAAAAAGAAGATTTAAAATTTCACTGGGATCTTAAACAAATAATTATCTTTAAGCTCTTAAATCTTTCCGATATTTTCGAAATTTATAAGAATCTTTTAAAAACTTTTGATACCTTTTTAAATTTTCTTTAAAAACTAATTTTCCAACACAAATCATCCAAAATTTACATTTTGTTTTAAATGTATGGAAATATTTTTAAATTATAAATTAATTTTTCAACCACTTCCAAATCTTCGAATCTTCGAAATATCAAGTGAAGGGTAGAAATGCAAAAGGAGTCAAGCGCCAAATTTTCGAAATCGGGTTTATTAGCTCAAAAAATCAGATAAATTCTATTATACATGCCTGCCAAAGGATTTTTTTGGGGCATCATTTTTCAAAATGTGTGTTCTTGTGTTCACAGTCCTAGAAGCTTTTCTAACCACAAAGTAAAAAATAAGAATTCATTTTTCTCGACACTGGCTAATTATTTTTAATTACTATTGGGTCCCTTCCGTTCAGCACTGAATAAACTAAAACCCAATTCCTCATTTTTTGGAAAGATGCAAAATTATTACTGCTATCGTCATTATTTTGAAGTTAAAATGTCAGTTTAACACCATTTTGAACTCATAATTGGATTTTCAGATTTCGCGAAACTGCATGATTTTTTTAAAACAAACTTTTTGGAAATGAATTCGTCCATTCAATAGCTAGAATTCAAATTTTTAGTTTTTTTTTTTAAACTGCAAATTGACTCCACAATTAATGTTGAAAGATGTTAAAAGTCGATACGGACCCAAAATCTAACCTCGAAACGTGACCTATTTCATTCAATTTCTCGAAACCGGATAGCTTTTTGTGAGCAAACTTTTTCTAGTTCGATAGAGCATGAAAGTATCTCGAAAGTACTTTCTTATTTTTTCCTTAAATTGTCCCGCTGAATTTACAGCATGTTTTTAGTCTCTCCTGAAAAAAGTGAAAAATGGCGCTTGACTCCTTTTGCATTTCTACCCTTCAAGTTACAATATTGGAATTTTTCCAAAAATTTTCTTCAAATTCTGAAAAATTAACAAAATTTCCTAAAATTGCAGATTGTGTTATGGAAATTTTGAAAACCCTTTTCGAATCTTTTTAAATATTCTCGCAAAATTAACTTTTCAAAATAAAAAATGAGTTTAAATTATTCCATGAGTTTTAAGATTTTTTATCATCGTGCTTCAAAATTTTTACTTCCAAATATTCAAAAATGTACATCTTTTTAAACTTTTAAAAAAATTTTCAAATTTTTAATATTTTTAAAACTTCTAAATGACTCTTAAACTTACGTGACTTTTTTATACAACTTTGCAATCTTGCTAATTGAAAAATTCTGCTTTGAAATCGTCCACTTTCTTTTTCGAAATTTTTGGAATTAATTTAAAATGTTTTGAAATTTTTGTCAATTTTCACTTAAAATTTATCTTTCAAAATAAAAAATCAGTTTGAATTTTTCCAGGAATTTCAAAACATTTTTTTTATTATTTTGAAACCTTTTGAAATTCTTAAAAAACTTCTTTATTTTCGAAGTCTTAAAAAATCGACACTAAATTTTGCATATCAAAAAATGGATTATTATTATTAAATATATTATTTAGATAACCTTACACTTCTTATAAACCTCAAGTTTTTAGACTTTTTTTTTAAATGAAGAAATTAAAGCATGATCTAATCATGAACGCGGATTTCCTGCTGACAACAATAGTTCAGAGATAATTTCGAGATATTAATCAAAAATGGCGCCATGCCCTTTTTAATAATTGGATTCTAGTTTCGGGGAATTTTTCCGCGTAATGTAAGTATTTTATTTTCAAATATTGTATATTTAAAGAGAAAAGTGGAAGTTTTTTTGAGAATAGGGGAAAAAGGGGGAAAGACTGTGAACCCTATTATTTGCTCAACTTACAAACTGAAATCCTTAACTATTTTCCCATTATATCGGCATTTTAAAATAAATCAAAACACAGTTTTCAAATTTAAAAATAGAGAAATGAAATAAAATTTATCCCCTTGAACATGAATCTAAAAATATTTACTCTGTAGCTTTCAACACCGAAAAAAAAACAAAACATTAAAATTGAAAATTCTCGAAACATTTTCAAGAGCCAAATTTAAATCTTACAAAACAGTGATGAGGTATAAATAAAAGCATTGAAAGATTGTTTGCTTTCAAAGAAATAAGAATTCTGTTTATTTCACTTTAGTAACGAAGTAACTATAAAGATAGATTAAAAAACTACTTTCCTATTCTAATGAACTAAAATAGGAAATTCCCTGAAGTAAACAAACAAAACCGTAAAAATTAAAGTTTTCCCAGAAAATGTACATGCTACTGCAATTTAAAAAGGGCAAAACAGCAAAGACGCAGCATAAATAAAAGCTGTGAAATCTGGACTCTAATTTAAAATAAGAAGTCCTACCTCTTTGATTTCAGTGAGAGTTGTATTGCGATTCGTCTCCAATGGGATGACGACTCCATTTGGCATAAGACACGTGAGCTCAACAACTTCTGTTGGAGTCTTTGTCCAAAAGTTGTAAGTGTACGCACTAGGTGTATGAACCATGATGTGGGCTTGTTTTTCCAATCGAGGTACCAAAATTTAATTACCAGTCCACGTTGGACTGTCGCCTATGACTCACAGCAGGGGATAAACACTTCCAGGAACGAGTGTTCCATATTCCTAACCTCGATTAATTCAGTCTTTGCTCTCGTTTTCGCAAAAAACCTGCTTTGTTTTCATTATGTAAGCCAAAATCTGCACGATGGAAATCATGTAAGTGTCAAAGTATTTTTTTACAGGTTTTCCTGATGCCGAGCACATTGATCAAAATTTCTTATCCCAATTCGCTCAAATTCTAATCACTCAAGGCACGACGAATCCCCGCTTTTTCACGCACTGGAAAATTCACTACAAGGCTGATTTCTCACAAGAGTCACTTGAGATGCAATGAAAAATAATTATCACTGCACACAAAAACAACATGAGGCGGCCATTACATATTTACATTCCACGACAAAACGAGATGAGCAGTTTTCCCCCACTTTCCCTAGAAAAGTCGCCAGAAGTCTCTAGATTATAATTTCGCGTCTGGCCGCCAGGCGCGCAAGAGGATAACGCCTTTATTTACATAACCTCAAATTTGGTAGAAACCTGTTTGGAACTCGTGATTTGATACTTTGTATGGGAATGTGATTTATAACATGTCTAAAGGGTTTGTTCATTCTGTTAAAGTTCCGAGGCTCTACAAAACTGTCGCAGGCGTTGTACAAAAAGTACAAGAAAACGGAGCGAGTCTTAAACAATTGATTTATCAACAAAGACACACGGTGAGTTGTCACGTGCTCCACTTTTTTTCTGCTATAAGTACCGAAAATAATGTTTATTCATTATTAATTTTTTGTAATTTAGTATTTGAATTATGTTTCTTATTGTGCTTCTTTTTTATGTTTTACGTTTTGAAACAAGTGTATATGCAATTTTTAGTCAAGGGTTTAGAAAAAATCTTGTAATTCGTGACATTTCATGCGAGACGAAAAATTTGAGTCAAGGTGAATTTTTAAATTGACCTTAAATATTGCGACTTGGAGAAATTGAAAAAAAATTTTTTGTTTTATACTAGTGGAAAATTCCAGAGTCTAAACGTTTGTTAAATTTGGTTTTTAAATATATGACTTTGATTGTTTGAATGTTTTTAAATTTATTTTTAAATTCAAGTTTAAATTATGTATAGTTTTTTATTAGCCATGGCTACGTGTACCGAATTTTGCGTACAAATAGCCAGATTTTTCCGCTACAGAGAGGCACTTCCTTTTTTATTTCATATCTGAAAAACGTGAAAATAAATTTGAATCTATTAATTCAAATTTTTGACTTAAATATGTTTTAATGTTTATTTAAATTCAAATTTCCTAAATATTGATTTATTTAAAAATATAAGCCCTACTACTTTTGAAGTGAAAGTCACTAAAAATTCTGACCAAGAAAAATTGTATATCAATAAATCATGTGAATATTTACAAGGAGAAACAGTTGAAACACAGATCGAATCCATTTCAAATCAGGCAGTTTCTTCATATTTTGAAGTCGCGGAATCTCTTGGGGAAGAAATATGCTGCTTTTTAGAGGAAATTATACGATACGTATTTTTCTGATTTAAGAAAAAAAAAATTCTACCGAATGCGGAATAAATAACTTTTGTAACCAGGAGAATGTAAATTGGAGAAAACACCACCTTTTTCATTTTCTTTAATATTTAAACAAAAATTGTTTACATAAATAAAAGATCCTATTCGTTTTATGCGGGCCAAACCATTTTTGTGGTTAAGAGCATTTTTTTGTTTATGCAAATTTAATTTTATAAGTTTTTTCGTAAATGGTTCAGGATATCATGAGCATAAAACTCACAAGATTTCTTCCTTATGAAAGTACAAATTCAACATAAAATTGACAAAAAATATAAAAATGAGTTCT
Organism: Andricus quercusramuli; assembly: GCA_932178445.1. Taxonomy (NCBI): domain Eukaryota; kingdom Metazoa; phylum Arthropoda; class Insecta; order Hymenoptera; family Cynipidae; genus Andricus; species Andricus quercusramuli. The sequence continues at coordinate 274,796 of CAKNXH010002371.1, read as the reverse complement.
TTAAGTAAATCTACTTTTAATATTTATAGAAAACACGCCGCATTTTGTCAATTTTGAACCCTTTTTAAATCTTCATTTAAAAAATTCCCTGATTTTTCCCTGACCAATTTTGGATTTTCTATTATCATTGATATTCAAATGCCAGCATTTTAATCTTGTAACATTATCAACATAAAATCTTTTATAAATGGAATAAAACAATTCCAAATAAAATTTATAAATATCAAATATATTTATTTACATCAACCGAAAAATATGACTTTTCTACCATAAAAGATTAATTTTTCATTCAATTTTTAAGAAAATAGTTGAAATTTAAACCAAATTGTTGAATTTTCAATCCAAAAAGTCAAACTTTTTACAAAACAGTTGAGTTTTCAACAAAAAAGTTCATTTTTAATTAAAGAGATGAATTTTTCAACCAAAAAGGCCAATTTTTAACAAATAAAGATTTTTCAGTCAAGAAAAAGAGTTCATCAAAATTGTTGAACTTTCAAGCCAAAATGCAAATTTTCTTAAATGCTCAGTAAAAAATAATTTTTAAAATAGTCACATTTTTAACCAAATAGATGAATTTTCGTCTTAAATGATAAATTTTTCAACCAAAAAAACGAGTTTTTAATAAATAAAGATTTTCCGATCAAGAAAATAAAAAATTTTTATCTAAATTGTTGAACTTTCATGTTAAAAGGCGAATTTTCTGTAAAACAATTGAATTTTTAAAAGGAAAATATGAATTTTCAACAACAACGTTGATTTTCAACAAAACAGTTGCATTTTTACCCAAAAAGAAGGAATTTCAAACCAAGAAGATTAGCTTTCGACCAAAAATACAATTTTTCAACTAAAGAAGATAAAATTTTAACCAAAAATGAAAAAAAAATACATTTTCAGTTGAAAAATTAATTTCAAACTACAAATGTAACGAATTTTTAATAAAATAGTTTAATTTTTAACCAAAGAGATTAACCTTTCACCAAACGATTTACTTAACAAAGCAGTTTAACTTTTACCTCGTTGAATTTTCAATTTAAAAAAGTCAGTTTTCAACCAATATAAAATGATAATCTTCAACTGCAATAGTTAAATTTTAAGATTCTTTAGGGGCCGCTGAAACAAATAGTTGAATTCAAACCAAGGAAGATTATTTTGCAACCAAACAGTTGCATTTTTAGCCAAAAAGAGATGAAATTTCTACTATGTGAAACAGATGAATGTTTGAACCAAAAAGACAAATTTAAAAAAATTGGAATTTTCAACAAAAAGTTAATTTTTTGCCAAAATAGTTTAATTTTCAACCAAAAAGACGAATTTTCAACAAAACAGTTGCACTTTTAACCGAAAAGGATGATTTACTAACAAAATTGTTGAATTTTTAACCCAATAATAAATGTTCTAACTAAAAATATAATCGAGAGGAGGAAACAACTGCAAACAAGATGAATAAAACTACAAGTCAAATGAATTTTACTGACAAGAATATTATATTACTGACAAGAATATTATATTAGGATGGCCACAAAATTTCATTTTCAAAATTCCTTAATTTTCCCTGACCAATCCCTGTCCTTTCCCTGATTTCCAGGTTGTTCCTGACCTACGACCACCCTGAAAGGAAGTTGATACATTCTACCAAAATCTGGAATGTAATTAAAAATACCTCAACTAGGTCAAAAGTGATAGAGGTGTAAAAAAATTTTGTTTGCTTATTTGAAAAGCAATGTCCAAAATTAAAATACAAATAACTTCGTAGAAAATGTTTTTTTCTTGAATCATAAAAAGACGTATCGTCTAACTTACTTTAAAACCCCTATTTCGTCCCTAAGAGGTTCTGTGACCTCAAGTGTAGAACTTGCCTGATTTGAAATGGATTCGGTCTATAGTAAAAATGGTCGAAGTATTAAAAAATGGTTTACATCCTCGTGATAATTTTCCCAATCTCTCTTGACTCTGACATTAAGTAACCTTCCCAGCCAATCATAAAATTCTAAATTCCTAAATAAAATAATTCTTCAAAATATCTGTAAACCTCTATTTCTTGTAACACAGAATTTGCAGGGTGTCTACGCTTTAGCGTTTAACACCGTTCGTCACGGGGATCAGTTGAATCAACTAATTCGCAAAACCCAAATCCTCTTTAAGGAGCAGCGTTTGGATCCCTGGTTAACTCGAGTACTGATAACAGAATTATTATGGGGCAAGCAGTGCTTGAAGTCAGAGTCGAAGCCTATCCAAACAGTCCTCTCTTACGAGAAAGAATTGCGAGAGGAAGTGAAAAATGTCACAGAAGATGTAGACCCTCCCGAAACTCGAAAAGGTAATTTCATTCAAACATTCCTTCTTATTTATTCTTGCAGAAAACTTGCCTCTGAGAGTCTGATAGAGAAGGAGCCCTACCAAATTCATGGTTTTTGATCATCCGCACCTGTAGAATTCAATCTAGTCGACACTCGAGATTTAAAAATCTTCTATCCTGCACTGAGCAGAAAGATAAACACACATCGGAAAATCACGAAGCAATCATGGGTGAAGCACTCGTTCTTGGGTATCTTTTGATATTCAGCACAGCCATGTTTACTCTTCCTTTTGGAGTTTTCCTCGGTGTGAAACATTTGCTGGAGCAAGAATTGCATACTGATAGATTTATGACGAATTGTGTTTCCGTATTAGCAGCCGTGGTGACTGTAAACATGATTATTGCCGGATACGCGTATCTTGGTTTTCAGGAACCTGACGATCCGCAGGAAATTTCGGAAGAGCCTTCTGTTTCTAAAGCCGATCTCAATAAAAAAGAAGAGTGATGACTGAATCTTAGAGATAGTTGAGAAGATTACTTTAATTTAAGATTCATTTTTATTGTTGTGTATTATGAAGAAAATAATAAATTTTTCTTTACCAAAAAAAAAGATTAATTTGCTACCAAAGAGATGAATTTTCAACGAAATAGTTGAGTTTCCAAGCTAAAAAGTCGAATATTTTAGAAAACGGTTGACTTTTAAACCCGAAAAGATGATTTTTCAACCAAATAGTTGAATTTTCAACAAGCAATCTAATTTTAGACCAAACAACTGCACTTACAACCAAATGTTCGAATTTTTAAACAAAAATGACTAAAAGTTAACCAGGAACAGTTGCATTTTTAGACAAAGGGTTGCATTTTTATCAACATAGTTGATTTTACAACCTACAATGATGAATTTTTAACCAAATGGTCGAATTTAACCAAAAAAGGTGAATTCTCGAGGAAAATTTTAATAGTTGCTGTTTCAATTAAAAAGGATTTTTATTTTAAATAAAAAACAGCTTAATTGAACGAAATAAATAACGAATTTTCAGCAAAATAGTTAAATCCTCAACTAAAACAGATTATTAAGATTCTTATTATCATTATTATTAAACAGATTATTTTTTTAACAAGCAGTTACACTTTTAACCAAAAAAGATCGAATTTCTACCAAAAGGAATGTATTTTCAACCCACAAAAAGCTTTTTTGTTTAAGAGAGAAAACAAATTCCAACCACATTGTTCTATTTTCAAGCGAAAAATTTAATTTTTAACCGAATAGTTGAATCTTCTACCAAAATAATAAAAAAAAAAAAAATATCAACAAAACAGACGAATTTTTAAGACAAAAAACGATTTTTCTACAAAACAGTTGAATTTTCTACCCAAAAGTATGAATTTTTAACAAAAAAGTAAATTTTCAACCAAGAGTTGAATCTTAAACTTAAGACAATCAATTTTCAACCGAAAAGGGAGTAGTTAAATTTGCAGTTCAAAAAATTGATATTTAACAACAACAGAAAGCATTTTCAACAAAATAGTTACATTTTCAACAAAAGAGATGAATCTGCAACTAAAAAAATGAATTTTTAACGAAGTAGTTAAATTTTTAATCAATAAGTTTAATTTTCTATAAAAAAAAACTAGTTTTTATCAAAATACATACATTATCAACCAAATAGTTGAATTTCCAATTAAAAAAGATAAACTTGAATTTATTTTTAATTTTAACTAAAAAAGATAAATGTTCAACTGTCAATGGAATATTTGCATTTGAAAAAATTATGTTTTTGCCAAAAAACGAACTTTCAATTAAGTAGTTGAATGTTCAATCCAAGAAGATGAATTCTCAGTTTTCTACAAAAAAAAAATCTTCTACAAAATGGTGAAATCATAAACCATTAAAATAAGTTTTTAAAAATGTACTTCAACTATTAAGCAAGGAGTTGAAATTTCAACTAAAAACGACCAAGTTTCAAGTAAAATTAGAATAGTTACATTTTCAGTTATAAGAATTAATTTAAAAAAAAAAACAACTAATTTTCAACAAAATAGTGAAATCAGTCAATGAATTTTTAACAAAGTACTTCACTTTTTAACCAAGTAGTTGAATTTTCAACCGAGAAGATTAATTTTCTATCAACAAAGATGAATTTACAACAAAATATATAAATATTCAACCAAATAGTTCAATTTTCAATTAAAAACTATGAATTTTCATCAAAAAAAAGGAATAGTTAAATTTTCACTTCAAAAGCTTAATTTTCAAATTAAAAAAAATTTATTTAAAAAAAAAATTGAATCTTCTAAAAATTAAATGAATGTTTAACAAAGTAGTTCAATTTTCAACCAAGGAGTTGAATTGAAAAAAAATGTATTCTCAATTTAAAAATTTAACAGTTGAATTTTCAACTAAAAACGATCAGTTTTCAGTAAAAATAATTAGTTCGATTTTTAGTTAAAAAAATTAATTTTCAACTAAAAAAAAACGAATTTTCAACAAAATAGTTAAATCTTCTACCAAATAGTGGATTTTTTAAAGCAAAAGAGATGAATTCGGTATAAAAAATATTATAGTACACTTTTCAATTAGAAAGAATGAACTTTCAACGAAAAATAGTTGGACTTATTTATTGGCTTCAATTAATTTAGTTCGTATTCAAGAGGAAAAACCAGAAAAGGGGGAAGTTTCTTGAAAACAGGGTAAAATAGAGAAATTCTTTAAAAAAAGAGGGGAATAGACAATAAAATCATTTATTTTAGTTTTTTCAAACATTAAAAAAAATTATTATTTACATTTATATTCTCTCCCCCTGCTCCCCGCCTGCTGCTGGCAGTTTGATGTTTTCGAACGGCCCCTAAGGTATATGAGAACTTTTATTTATTTTAAACTTTCTTAGTATTATTTATTATTATAGTTTGAAATAATATGATAGTTTAAATCTTAATTATCTTAATCTTAATCTAAAGTTTAAATCTTATCTGGTTATAGGTTGAAATAATTTATTATTTATTATATTTATTCATTATTATTATTAGTATTATATTTCTTTGTATTATAAATTATTTGCGGCCTAAAATGTAGCGATAATGTCACCACGAAATATTGGCTTAAATGTTTATATTTTTTTATTTATTTACTACATGCTTTCTTTGAATGAAAAAATGTTTCAGTGAGGAAACCAAGATATGTGAGAGTTAATACATTGATGATGACTGTGGATCAGGCAATAAATGGATTCATAGAAGAAGGATGGAATTTGTTTCCTGCATCTCAGAATTATCATTCCTTTTTGGAAACCTTGTCGAATTTGGAAGAGTCAACGTTTCTTCTGGACTTTCACATTCCAGAGTTGCTCGTTTTTCCCCATGGAACTGCATTTTTTAATCATCCTGCGTACAAAAGTGGAGAAATTATTTTGCAAGATAAGGTATTGAGGACCAGAAAAAGATTAAGAATTCATGAATATTGATTTTTGATTAAACGTTTCTAAAGTATAGCTTTTTAAGTGAACAGCTTTTCAATTTTTGTGCGATAAAACTTTAACAAGAATCTGCACTAGCAATTGTCTCATTTTTAAATAATATTTAGATTGACAATTTTCCTTGGATTGGAAGAAAATAGAAATTGTAATAAAGAGAAAATTTTTCATCTCAGCTAACTTGAGTATAAAAACTTTTATTTAGAGGAAAGCATCTTTATTGCAAAATATACTTTAAAGAGCAGAAAATTATATATTTTTCAAAGAAATCTTAAACTATTAGGTCTTAAAATCTTGTAATTTTCTTTTTAGGCTAGTTGTTTTCCGGCTTTCCTCTTGAATCCACAATCAGGATCTTCAGTTTTAGACATGTGCTCAGCGCCTGGAATGAAATCTACTCATTTGGCGGCAATCCTGCAGAATCAGGGGTAATTATCAAAATTCTAATAAATATCTAACTAGAAAACAAAACCGTGCGCGCAATTATTTTTTTGTCTTGAGTAAATCTTAAATTAAAATATAAAATTAATATTAACACAAAATTTGTGTAATTCGTCGTATCTATTATCTAAAATAATAGAAAAGCAATAAGGGCAGTATTTTTGATAATTGATATTTGATTGATATGATTTTGATTGATATTTTTGAATTGATGAAAAATACCAATTTGCGACGAAAAATATAAACAACCTATTATTGTTCAAATATTGTCAATATTCTTTGAAATCGAATGATTTTTCATCAAAAATATAAATTTTGGACAAAAAAATATCAACATAGAAAATGGTTAAAGATTGTAAATCTTCTCTGAAATATAATTTTTTTATTAAAAATACCAATTTCTGTCGAAAAACACTAACATAATACAAAATTGCAAATCTTACCATTACGAAAAGAAACTACTTTCTACGCCAAGTAGTATTTTCGCGACTACATGCTATAGTGGGAATGCGCAGGCGCCTCACTCAATTAAATTTAAAAATGCTTATTTTAATTTCATTATGTGCTAATATTTATGGCAAAACAGCTTGATATACAGTGAAATAATCCAAAATTGTTTAGAGATTCTAAATCTTGTTCTAAGTATGATTTTTGTTTTCAAATACCAATTTTTTATGTATGACGTTAACATAATCCAAAATTTTTTTAATTTGCGAATCTTTATTGATTTTTTTTATTTAAAAAAATACCAATTCCGGACAAAAAACACAAACTTAATCCAAAACTGTTAACATATTCTAAATCAATTGTTCAAATTATAATGTTTTTTGTCTTAAAATATCAATTTTTGGTGTAAAACGCTAATATAACCTAAACTTGTTAAAAATTGACCTTCGTCTTTGAAATAACATTTATTTAATCAAAAATACCAATTTCCGACTAAAAACACTGTCATACTGCAAAATTGTTAAAAATTCTAAACATTGTTCAAATTATAATTATTTTTGTTTTAAAATATTAATTTGATTGTAAAACGCTATAACGCTATAAAGTAAAATGGATAAAAAATTATGAATTTTTAAAGTTCATGATTTTTGTTTTAAAAACCTGATTTCCTGTGGAAAACGTAAATATAAACCCAAACTATTAAAAATTGCAATTGTTCAAACTATGATGATTTTTCTTTTAAAATATCAATTTTTGGCGTAAAGCGCTACGTTTCCTAAAATTGTTAAAAGTTGTCAGTCGTCTTTAAAAAATAATTCTTCAATTAAAAGTACTAGTTTCCGACGATAAACACTAACATAATCCAAAATTGTTAATTCATTCTAAATCTTGGACAATTTATAATAATTTTTGTTTTAAAATGCCAATTTTTTGTATAAAATGCTGACCAACCCGAAAAACTTATTTTGTTGACAAATTGTTAATCTATGAAAACTAATAATTTGTGTTTAAAAATACCCATTTCCGGTTTAAAACGCTAACATAACCTAAAATGGTTGAAAATGGAGAAGCATGATAATTTTTTTTATTAATAAAAATAATATGATTATAATGTTAGAATTTTAACAAAGTTGACAACAAAATAATGATAATTGTTTATAATTCAATAATGATTGAGAAGCCCTTTACGTTTGCGTTAATTAAAAATTGAGCAAGAAATTATTGTTGATAAACCAGTCTCCGAGTCCGACCAGTAAAATGTGTTGAAATTCAATAGAATTGATCGGATTTCTAAAAATGTTCCCCTGGAAAACCTGCAAAATTCATGGAATTTTGAAACTAAATTTCTCTTATAACCCTGTTATTTTTATAATCTTTATCATTTAAAATTGTTATATATACAGTGAAAAATTAGTTATTAGTTAATTAAGGCAGTTGCCGTGCCGAAAATCAGATCTTTGAAAAAAATTGTTTTTACCTTCTTAAGAATCTTAAGATCTTAAGAATCAAAATAGCATCACGTTATATATTTTAAATGAAAAAATTATTTTTAATGAAAAAAATTTTTATTTCACCAATTATATTTATTTTAATAATTTATTTTGAAATTTAATTTTTCTTACTATCGCTACTTACCAATTTTTGAAAAATGGTTGAATATTGATAAATTATGGATCATTTTTGTGGAGAAAACATTCTCTATAACGCTACTGTTTCCAGCTTTAGAAGTAAATTTTTGTATGGCTGAAATCGTTGAGACAGTTTTTTAAAACAAATAACTTTATTTGAAGATTATTCTCTTATTTTTAAAAATGGAAAAAGTAGTTGTAAGGGAATGTTTTCCCCGAAGAAATAAGCCATGATTTATTCAAATTAAACCAATTTTCTAAAATTGGTAAGAAACGACAGTAAGAAAAAATTAGTCTTAAAATAACCATTTTTTGTAAATTTTAAACTTTTATCGTAAAAACCTGTTTATTCTTACATAAAACATGACTGATAATATTATTTCAATTCTTAAAATCGTAGGAAACTTTTTTTTCAGATACCTGTTTTTTGGCATTTTAGTATTCGAAAAATACAGTTTCAGTATTACTCTGGACAATTTAAAGACTTTGGAATTTGAATTAACTGTTCCAAAAATGTTCTGATGCTTTCAAATTTCAATTCCAAATACAGTGAAATTCAAATCCTTTAAATTTATAATAATTAAAATCAATATTTTTCTAAATGAACGATCTAAACTAGAAACTAATTATATGAAAACTAATATTTTCAGGAAAATTTTCTCAGTAGAAATGGATCAAAGAAGATACGGAACTCTATGTGATTTTGTTCAAAGAACAAATTCTACGTGTGTGGAAACTATAAATAAAGATGCTCTAACTGTCGATTCTAAACAATGTCCAGACGTTGAATATATTCTAGTCGATCCCAGTTGTTCTGGAACAGGTACGAGATTAAAGAAAAAGTTTACTTTACTTAAAGATAATGAATTAGAAAAAAAATATATATCCATATAACAAGGTGGATTCTACCGAGGGGGAAAAAACTCTGGTTATCCGCTGGACCGCACGGATATCCAAACTGGTAATTTGATGTAATCCGAGGAATCCACTTTTAATCCGGAGTAATCCACTTGTAATCGGGAGTAATTTCAGTATTCGTTATTCGTCCACTTGTAATCTAGAATAATCTATTTTAATCTGGAGTAATTTAGAGTAATCCACTTGCAATCGAGAAAATTCCGAGTAATGAAGATAAACCATGTAATCCACTTCTAAACAAGAGTAAAATCAACCTTAAATGCCGGGTAATCCACATTTAATCCAGGTGATTCGAAGTAATTTAGATAATCCAAGTAATTAACTTGTAATCCTTGGAAAGTCATATTTTTGTTTTAAAATTCAACTATTTAGTGAAAAACTAATCTAATTTGTAGGAAATTCTACAGTTTTGTTAAATTCATTTTTATGGTGGATCTTTCTTTATTTTAGTTGAAAATGGTTTAATTTAATATGTAATTATTTTGCTGAAAATATGTCTTTTTTTAAATTAATCTTTTAAACTGAAAATTTAACTTCCATTTTTGGCGATAACTTGTGTTTCTTGGTTGAAAAATGATGCATTTTTGTTGAAATTTCGATTTTTTTGTAGAAAATTAAAATCTTGCTTAAAAATTGAACTATTTTGGTGAAAATTTCAACTATTTCTTTAAAAACTCACTTATTTCGGTAAAAAGTCGTCTTTTTTGTTAAAAAATTGATCTTCTTGCTTACAAATTCTACTAGGTTATGTTTTTCTTATATACACTCTCTACGATGCCTGTGATTGGCCAGAGCGCCCCACAGTGGGGACTAGTCGTACTTGATTGGCTAATCAGGTCTTTTTTTAAAAACATGGGAGAACGGTGAACCAAATGGGATTAGTATAATACCCATTGTCCCTATTGATGTTATTAGGGTGTTTTCAGATTTCGATTGCTTCTCTATGTTTTCATGGAAAAATAGTGTACGTTTTTGCGATGACGGTTGTTTTGTCAAATAAAATGTTAAGCCCTGTTTCGATATAATGCTCAGTTATTGCTGATTGCGTGAAATGTTTTAGCCTGGCTGTACTCTCATGTTCCTTTACACAGTGGCTCATCGCTCTCCCGGCTTCTCCAATATAGACTTTGCCACAAGAGCAATTGGTCATCAACTCCCTTGTATAGAGAGCTGTCTCCATAACAGATAAAGATAACTTACAAACGAAATTACAAAACGTTAAACAAATCTTAATACAAAACGATTACACAAACAAATTGATAAAGCAATAAAAAAATACACTTAAAAAACAAGTCAAGACAACCTATTAAAGAAAGAGAGAGAAAAACGACCACGTTAACGACCACGTTAACGACCACCCTAAAGATAAAAAGGTACCTCTCAGTGATCCGGGAGTATATAAAATCCCTTGCTTTTGTGGCAAAGTTTATATTGGAGAAATTGGGAGAGCGGTGAGCCAACGTGTAAAGGAACATGAGAGTAAAGTCAGGCTCAAAAATGTCACCCAGTCAGCACTAGCTGAGCATCATATCGAAACAGGACATAGCATTTTATTTGACAAAACAACCGTCATCGCAAACAAATACAATATTTTTCCTAGAAAACATAGAAAAGCAACGAAATCCTAAAACACCCTAATAACACCAATAGGGACAATGGATATAACAACATATAACAATAATCTAATTTGGCTTTCCGTCCTTCCGGGCTTAAAAAAAATACGTGATTGGCCAATCAAGTCAACTTTTCGCTGAACATGTATCTTTCTTTGAAAACTAATGTATTTTGTTGAGATTTCGTGTTTTTTTAAAATTAAGATTCTTTCTTGAAACATCAACTATTGTTTCGAAAATTTAAATATTTTGTGGAAAATCTTTTTTTTTGCCAAAAATTAACTTTTTCAATTGAAAATGTAACTATTCCATTTCTGGTTGAAAATTGATATTTTTTGTTGAAAATTCAATTATTTGGTTAACAATTAATCTATGTTGTAAACAATTTAAAAATGTTGAAAAGTCATTTTTTGTTGAAAATTCACCGGTTTCGTTGAAAATTTGTCTTTTTGGATTAAAAATTCAACTACTATCTTTGGTTGAAAATTCATACATTTTGTTGAAAATTCGTCTTTTTCAGTAGAAAATTAAACTTTTTGTTTAAATAATTATTTTTTTAAATTAAAAATTCAAATAATTTTTTGAAAATTGAACTACTTTGTTAAAAATAAATTTTTTGTTGTTGGAAATAGAGATGCATAATTTTAGTTGAAGACTCAACTATTTGGTTAAAATGTAATCGATTTTGTTGAAAATTTAACAATTTTGTTAATAAGTAATCATTTTTTGTCGAAAATTCACATGAGTCTAGCTTAGGCGAAGTAATCCACCGTAATATTATGCAATCCAGATTATTCCTATGAAATCCGGAGCAATCTTAGGTAATTCAGTGTAATTCTGTATTTAGAGGTAATTCCGGGTAATACGATATAATCCGGCGTAATCCATCTTCACGAGACCGTATTTTCAGGAGTAATTTTCCCCTCGAAATCCGCCAAACTACTTTATTTTGAAATTTAAGTATCCTTTTCAAATTTCAGGAATGATTGAAAGAGAAGAAATAAATGGAAGATCCGAGAAATGCGCTCCTGGACGATTGAGAAGTTTGCAATCATTCCAAGTTCTTCTTTTACGTCACGCTCTCTTAAATTTTCCAACTGTAAAAAAAGTAGTCTACAGTACTTGTTCAATCCATCCAGAAGAAAATGAACACGTAATAGACGAAATTCTCTCCGACATCGGAGGAGCTTACACACTTAAATCTCCTAAGGAAATCCTCGAGGGAAACTGGATAAATTTCAGCTCTTTGGATTTTGCCTGCAAAGATAATTGTCTCTACGCGAGACCGGAAGTGGATCTGACCAACGGGTTCTTTGTCGCAGTTTTCGAAAGAAATTTCGACGTTCCTCTGCCAGAGTACAAACGGAAATCAAAAATCAATCGAGAAGGAAATTCTAATTTTAAGAATTTTGAGAAGGAAAAGTCTGAAGGGGAATGTAAAGATAATGGAGCTGAAGAAAATGAAGAAAGGAATGGAGAAGAAAATGGATTTGGAAAAACTGAAAAGACGAGTGAAAGACAATTGACTGCTTCACAAAAGAAGCGAATGCGTAGAAGAAGGAAATTCAACGGAAAGGCTTCAGAAACTGTCGTAAATGAAGTAAAAGAAGTAAAAGAAGAAAGTGAATTTAAAGAAGTTGAAAATGAAGAAGTTCAAGAAATAGAAGATTCGAAAAAACGGAAGCACAAGAAAAAGAAGAAGAAACATCAAGAGGATGAATCCCCTGAGCTAGAAAATCTTCCCCAAGAAGTTGACGTGGAAAATATTGAACAAGAAGAAGATTCTGCAAAGTCTGAGAAAAAGAAGAAGAAACGGAAACATAAAGAATCCTCGGATTTAATTTCCTTGAGTGTTGAAACCGATATTCCAGAAAAAGATAATCCACCGGCAAAGAAGAGGAAGAAGAAGAAGAAGAAGAAAAAGGTTGCAGATGATTAACTCGATGTTCTTAATTAAAAAAAAAAGAATAAATTCAGATTTTATTAAGATCGTTTCTGATATTTTGATTGAGAGTGAATATGTGGCTTTTAAGACTCATCGATTTTGCAGGGTCTCGTCGGAGTTTCACGCGTGTCAGCAGCTTCGTGTGCACTCGTGGCTTTTGCCATGAGTGTAATAAGTTTACGTTATTTTTAACCGTATATTTGCGATAAGATCGCAAAATACGTTTATCGCTAGTTTCGCGGAACCCTTTCCTTCTTGCTCACGACAACGACTTGGCGGTAGGCATATAAGCGGAGGCGATAACAGCGCAATAAGGCCTGCATCGTCATCTATTTAGAAATTTAGAATCGTTCATATTTCAAGTCCTTACATATCTTTTGCACCATTGTACATTAGGCTGGTCCAAATTTCTCTGTTTATACCTATACAAGTTCGATCTTGGTGATCGACCCCCTCCCCCCATAATTTGTTCGTTTTCCGGAAAAATAAGTTTCCAATTATTTTTGTCCAATTTGGACATCATTAACACTTTGAAGCATCCTATTTCAAGTCCTTACATACCTTTTGCACAATTGTACATTAGGGCGGTCTAAATTTATTTGTTTCTACATGCAAAAATTCGACTTTCGATTTTTGGCGATTGGCGCCCCCCCCCCCCCCAAATTGTTCGTTTGCAAGAAAATGAAATTCTCAATTTGACTTTCGATTTGTGGTGATCGATCCTCCCCAATTTGTTCGTTTTCTGGTAAAAGAAATTCCCATTTTTTTTCAATTTGATCAACATTAAACCTTTGAAGCATGGTATTTCCAGTCTTTACATATTTTTTGCACTAAGCTACATTAGGGTGGTCCAAATTGATCTATTTATACCTGTAAAAATTCGACTTGTGACTTTTGGTGATCGATCCTACTATTTTGTTCGTTTTTTGGAAAAAGAAATTTCCAACTTTTTTTCTTCAATTCTTTTTTCAACCCCTTTTCAAGCATCATCCTTGAAGTCCTTATATGTCTTTTCCACAATTTTACATTAGGGTGGTTCAAATTTATCTGTTTATACCTATACAAATTCGATTTTCGGTAATCGGCTCTCCCAATTTGTTCGTTTTCCGGAAAAAGAAATTGTCAATTTTTTTTTAATATGATCAACACCAACCCTTTGAAGCATCGTATTTCCAGTCTTTACATGTATTTTGCACCATTGTACATAAGGGTGGTCCAAATTTATCTATTTGTACATGTAAAAAATCGACTTGTGACTTTTGGTGATCGATTCCACCATTTTCTTCGTTTTTTGGAAAAAAAATTTCCAACTTTGTTTTCAACCCCTTTTCAAGCATCATCCTTCAAGTCCTAACATGTCTTTTGCACAATTTTACATTAGGGTGGTCCAAATTTATCTGTCTATACCTGTAAAAAATCGACTTGTGACTTTTGGTGGTCGATCCTACTATTTTCTTCGTTTTTTGGAAAAAGAAATTTCCAACTTTTTTTCAATTTTTTTCTCAACCCCTTTTCCAGCATCATCCTTCAAGTCCTTTCATATCTTTTGCACGATTGTACACGAGGGTGGAGCATATTTTTCTGTTTATAATTGTAAAAATTCGAATTTTGGTGACCCGCCCCCCCCCCAACTTGTTCGTTTTCCAGAAACAGAAGTTCCAAATTTTTTTTCATTGAATTAACTCTTGGAAGAAAACATATGTTTTTAATAGTATGGAAAAATTTCTTATTATTACCACCCTTAGAGACCGAATTTAGAGCCATTTAGTCAATTTTTTTAAGAATGAGTCGACCATTTTGGACCCGCCGTTTTGAATATATATATTTAATATAATCATATTAAATAAATATATATATATATATAATTTAATTTATATATTTTCTATATATCCATATCTTGACTTTTGAAATTCTTCAAATTTTGACTCCAGATTCGTGATTAGAAACCTACCGAACCGCTAAATATCAGGTTTTATTATATTTTTGTAAATTAAAGTTTAGTCACCTCTTGAGGAATGCTCAAGGAATAATTTTCACGCAATAACTTTTTATTTTTACCCACCCCCAATCCTCTAGTATTGTGCCGGGAAGTGCCCCATAAAATGCAAACTAGCAGTTTTATGTAAAGTTCATGCTATAAAGACGGTATATTTCGAAATTTTTTGAAAAAACATTTTTTTATTCGTTAAGTGAAAATTGTCAAAGTATTTTTAACTAATTTTAAATTGTTTCAACAATTATTATTTGTTTAAACAATTTTTTCCCCTGTAAATCGTGAAAAGTTATTATTTTTCTGGATAAATGATACAGTTGATGAGTGTCAATGCTTATATTTCTTTTTCAACAACTTTAGTAATTATTTAAACAATTTTTTTCTCTGTGAATCGTGAAAAATTAATATTTTCTGAAATTAATGACAATTAACATATTTCTAGAGTAATATATTTTTTAACGATATTTGACAATTATGTAAACAATTTTAATTTGTTTAAATTATGTTTTTCACCTGTTGATCTTAGAAAGTTAATACTTTATGGAATTAGTAACAAATAATTAATAATAAATAATTAATTAAGTCGGTTTTTGTATTTAATTACTAAGAATTGAAGAAATTTTCATAAAATTAAAATGTAAATATTGCTCAAGATTTTTTTTTGATAGATTTGTTTATTGATTGTGATTGTCTGTTATCTCACGATCATTTTAACACGAAAATGAAAAAATCGGATCATTCCTTTCTTCAAATATTAGGTTTGTGTATTAAATTAATATGGATAATGACAAAATTGGGCCAAGACAAAATATTTGACTCTGGTAGTATAACTTTTTATTGCATCTCACAATTAAATTTTAAGTATACCAATTATAAGTAATATACTTTTCGAAATGCCCGTAAACAAGATATTCTTTGTTGATATTTATAATAAATAAATAGAATGTTATTACGGTATCAAACATATGCTAATAATACAGTTTTCAATTAGATGTGAATTTTAATTAAGTAGAAAAATTCACTTTTTCAAAAACTACCTCTCTGAATATTTTTATTTTTATTCTAAAAAATATTTAAACCATAAAATTTCTTAATTTTTTTCTTGATTTGTAAAATTAAATTTTTTTAAAAAACACACCTTCCATTATTTTGATTTTCATCTTGATATATTCGTGAGGTAACAGATAACCACATTCAAAAATGAAGTCTATTGTTAAAAATAATGTTGACCAATATTGACGATTTAATTTTATGAGAATTTCTTTATTTTTCAATAAAACGGACATAAATCGACTTTTTTTTAAAAAGCGCCCGGACCGATTATTTTAATTTCCATTTTAAAATGTTCTTGCAGTACCTGTTACCGTAAACAATAACAAAATCTTGTATATACTTGGAACTTTTATTCAAACTTGTTTTGGACAGTTTTCAATTATTTAAAAAATTAGTAAAAATTGACTTGCGCCTTTTCGTAAAAATGGTGCAGAAAATTCTAGTTTTTCCGAATCTCTTACACTATGTCACTTATTATTCAGTAATTTCTTATCTGAGAACTTATACCTTATTTTTCAAATAATAATCATTTTTTAAACAATAATCATTTTTTAAAAAAGTTTTCCTCATACATTATGGATAGTTATTTTTCAGATCGATTTCGTTGTGATAAGAAAATAATGATTAATAAGCGACATATTATAAGAGGTAAAAAAAAACTAGCATTTTCTCCGTCTTGCCTATGAAAATGAGGAATTGTATCATAATGAGCAAACTGTATTTCACAAAAAATATCACTTTTAACATTTAACGCGAAAAATAGCAACTTTTCACGATCTACTAAAAAATATTGTTTAAAAATTGAGAATTAGTTAAAAAATACTTGGAAACTTGTCACGTATCGAATAAAAATAACCCATGTTAAAAATATTCCAGAACATACCGTCTTTAGCATAATTTTTATATAAAACTCCTATTTTCAATTTTTCGGGGCATTTTTCGGGAACAATGTAAGGGGGTTAATGGGGTCATAATTAAAATTCAATTCAAACTCGACTGCCGAAAATCTGACTGAACTCGGGAGGTGGTTCTCTGCAATTTTCCTCTCCCCTGGCCAAACGTCCAGGCAAATGCGAATTATTATTATTATTATTATACCATTAAGCCATTTCCCTTTCGGGGTAGGCGTGACTTGCTCGGTTGGAAAGTAGTGGGATAGGTATATAGGTGTAAAGTAGGTCGTTATATGGTATAAGGTAGATAGGTATGTAGGTATATGTGTTATGGTATAGATATTTTAGATTGATCTGGAGTTTTCGTGTTATTTATTCAAATAACACGTTCACTCCGCAACACTGCTCCGACCCAGGTTGCTGATCAATCTCTCTAGCGATCATCCCAAGTGAGGAGCCTCACAAAATTGTTATGTATGGTTCCCCACTTGGGCCCATTAGTATCCAAGGTCTTTGTTTCAGGCATCATTCACTCTATTGTCACTCTGCTTATAAACTATTTGTCGCCACACATTTCTGTCCTGGCATACTACTCTAGCTTCCTTTACGTCCATGCATTTCTTCATGCAAGCTCTTCTGTTCCTATGACTTCTTATGTCTCTTCGGATCAATGTCTCATTTACAGATTCTAACCATTCTTTCGGCGGTCTACCTCTGGGCATTCTGCCATTTACTTTACCTTTATATACTTGCTTCGTCAGTCGTTCATTTTTCATTCTTTCAAGATGTCCGAACCATCTTAACTGATTTCTTTCCCATATGTCAACTAGCGTGTCTCCTGTACCACATTCTTTGAGGATTATCTCGTTTCGGACTTTGTCCATCAGTGTTTTTCCGCATATTATGCGCAGAGGTTTCATGCCCATCGCGTTGATTTTTCTCCTGTCCTTTTCTTGACAGGTCCATGCCTCGCTACCGTATAGTACAGTTGGTACGAATATGGAATTATGTATGGCCATTTTAGCTTTTTTTGATATGTTTTTATTCGTGAGGATGGATCCTGCTCTACCGATAACCTGCTTACCCTTATTTATGCGCCTATCTAATTCCCCATCTATTTTTCCGTCGCTAGTGAATAGACTACCTAGATATACGTACTTGTCAACTTGTTCTAATCTCACATCATTTAGGACAATGTTGCATATTGTTTTCTCACTTTTTCCCTCAAAAACCATGACTTTCGTTTTATTCACGTTAATTTTGAGGTCCATGTTCTTCATGCTTGTGTTAAGTTTATTCAACATTCTTTGCAAGTCTTCGACTGATTCTGCCATAACAATCTTGTCATCTGCGAAAGCCAACCCACGTACTTTGACGGTTTCGAGATCTATACCTTTTTCGTTGAAGAGGGCAGTTCTTAGACACTTATCCATGAATATGATAAATAGCCACGAGGACATAACGCATCCTTGTTTCACGCCTTGCATAATATCGAACCAGTCACTCAGTTTCCCATTTACCCTTACACTTGCTTTACTACCCGTATATATTGTTTTTATTGCTTGTAGGAGCCCTCCATTCACTCCATACTCTTTAAGGACTTCCCAAAGTTTACTTCTATTTACCGTGTCGAAAGCTTTTTCTAGGTCAATAAATGCACAGAAAACTTTCTTTCCTACTCTCAAGCTTTTTTCTGTGATCTGTCTTAGGCTAAATATCTGATCTGTACATGATCTTCCTGGCATAAATCCACTTTGGACTTCCCATATCTTCTCTTCTGTAATTTCCATTACCCAACGAATAAGTATTTTTGAGTATATTTTACTTACGGTACTTAGTAGGCTGATACCTCTGTAATTACTGCAGTTGCTTTTATCTCCCTTTTTATATATTGGTACAATAATCGCCTTTCTCCAATCGTCTGGGAGTTCTCCTGTCTCGAAACATAAATTTATCAATTCGCACAACCTGTGAGGTATGTACTCGCCACCGTATTTAAGCATTTCAGCGCTAATACTGTCTAAACCAGCAGCCTTACCGTTTTTCAAGTTGTTAATTATATCTCTGACCTCAGTGACACTGACTTTTTCAATTGGGTTTTCTAATGCATTATGTTCAATGTCGTAGTTTTGTTGCCCTATATCTTCACCTCCTAATAGTTCTTTAAAAGAATCTTTTAAAGCGTCTACTATCCCGTCTATATCATATAGCATTTCACCTTTGCTGTTTCTCATGCTAAAAAACTCTGTACTTTTACTTCCCTTCATCTCTTTAAATAATAGTTTCATAATTCCTTCAAAGCAGTTTTTTTATTTTGTTCTCTTCTTCTGTTCTGGTTTTCTCTTTACTCTCTTTGACTAGACGTTTAATTTTCCTCTTTTTGTGTCTGTACTCATTTTTGAGTCTATTTCTCTCCTCATCGCTAAGACCTGTCATGTTCAACGTTCTTTTGTACGCTTCTTTCTTTTCTTGTTGGGCTGCCGCAATTTCATCGTTCCACCACTGCAGTCGCGGGTCATCACTGGTTGTGATTAAATTCATACAGGGATTATTATGTTATTGATATTAACTTTTTCACGCAATACATTTTAATTCTGACCCCCCCCCCCCCAATCCTATTGTATTATGCCCAACTCAGTAAAAGAAAATTGTTTACAGGCACATACTCAGTAAACTGGAGTCGTCTGGCGGTATATGTATACTTATGCTAAAGGACCTCTGTTTCACCGGGGTTTTAAAATAAAAGGAATTGTACAATAGATTTTAACCGCAGTGCTATGGGACTTGAACGGACCAACCTTACAAGACAATAATAATAATAATTCTCTTTATCCAGAATTTATTTAAACAATAATAATTAATAAATGTGATAAAATTCTTTCAGTTTAATTTTAAACGTTTCTATATGTGGGTTGGTTTATACTTGCAACCTTGTTTATTTTTTGTTATAAATTGTTACAATTAGAGCTTGAGTACGATAAAAGTAAAAGTATCTTGGCAATTTATTCCTGACGTCTGACACTGATTTCATCTGCACTATAATTTTCAATTTTGATACCTCATGTCAGATTCTACTACATTTTGTGAGGTTTGGATGGGAGCTTTATCGTGTCATTTATTACGTAAATTGGGCATTCATTTTATCAGGGTCAGATGTAATTGAAGTTTTATATTAATAGGCCTCATCTGTTATTTTGTGATAAGAAGAGAGCAGCCAATTTCTTTTAATCAAGTCAACCAGAGAACTAGAATTTAAAAATTCCACTTCTGCTTTATTATAAGGACATTTGTAAAAAAATATTATTTAATTATATTTTAAAGAATCATATGAACATTAATGATTGTTCATATAAAAGATGTTTGAACATAAACAATTTCTTCATCTACAAACTTTATTTTAAGTCGAACTTTCTTTCACACTTCACCATATACAATTTTTTTTAAATATATTTTTCTGGTTGAAATTATAAAGAAATAATTCATTAAGGATTCGTTATAATGAAGTTTTTTCAAAATAAGGTATAGTGATGTGAAAAATATTTTTAAGGACAAAATGAGCTATAATTTTTTTGGGATTAAAATCGTAGGATTTGAAAAAATGACTTTTAATTATATAATATGAGTATAGGCAAAGATATTTTCACTGGTTAATACTAAAATAAATTATTATGACGTTGAAATTCTTGATAGTTTGATTAAGAAATTGAAAATTTTTGATAAAAAACGTTTCAAGTGGATCCACTGTTAATATTAAATAATTAATGATTCTTGAAACTGAACTGTAGTTTGAGTTTCAAAAAATTAAAAATAATGGATTTTATGAGACAATTCTGAATCCTTTGAAAATGAAACAATTTACAGATTTTAACATTAAAAATTAAACTGTTTCAATTCGAAAGCCTTAGCAGCTAAATTTAAACGTCCAATTGGAATCTGATGAACTATTCTCAATTCTTAAATAATTTCATATCAATAGATTCATAATTAAACGCTGTTATTCAATTTAAATTCCTATTCACATGTTGTTTCGGTCTAAAATATTCAATTTTTTACCCATTCAATAAAAAATTTTTATATAAAAAATTGTTTAAAATTTCAGAGTGCTAAATTTAAACTTTGAATGTCACAATTTTAATTGTTCCCATTTTCTAATTTTTAATTTGTAAGTATAAAAAAAACTTTTGAATTTCACAATTCTCATTTTAAAAGAAAGGGAAGAAATTTTGGCATTAATTTCATTCCGAATTGGAAAATTCACTTTTTTTTTAAAATTTTTGTTGAGTTGAATGCGACAAAATTTGTTATTCATAACATTTCTATTTTTAAAAAGAAGAAACTTAAGTTTTTGATTTTTGTTGAATTGGTAGGACATAATTCGATATTTTTAATATTTTTATCGATTCGGAAAGTAGCAAGTTTGGGCTTTCAGTATGTTTATGAATTTAAAGAAGGATCATTTTTCTTTTCAACCTCTTTATTCAGTTGAAAGGAGGAAAATCTTGGTTTTAATTTTTATTTGAAGTGGAAGAGGCCCTTTTTTTTCTATTATTTTTCATGAGCTGGAGGGGATGGAACTTATTTTTTTATGGAACTTTTTTTTATGAATTGGCAGAGGGACAGTTTTTTTTAAAGATGTTTATCGAGTTCTAAGGGAGAAAATTTTTATTTTAAATTGAAAGAACATTTTTCTCCTTTAATGGTTTTTATTAAGTTGGAAGAAGGGATATTTTAACGGGGGTAAATTTGGTATTTTTAACATTCAGATGGAATGGGAACATTTTTTAAAAATGTTGTACTTTGTTAAACTTCAGTTTTCAATAAGTGAAGTTTATGGTCAAAATGGTTTCCTAAAATTGGCAAAATTCAAGTATTTGCAGGCTTTTGAATTTTGAGACCCGATTATTTTGAAAAGATCATCAAAACAGCTTATTGAATTTCAATGATTTTTGCACGTGTAGCGTATAAGGGATTTTTGATGCAATTCAAAAAACACCAAAAAATTAAAAAAAGAATCAAAACAATAAAAAGTGAATGTTTGATTTAATTTTTCGCTGGAAAGCGTACGTTCAACTTTTTTAAATATAAATATTTCGAATTTTTATAATATTTTGGCGACGAAATTATTTGCTCTAATTGACAAGGTAATCACAATACTATTAAAAAAATAAAATTAACAAAGAATATCAAACGACAAATCTTTTCAACAACAAGGTGACAAGGCCCTGCTTTCATAACAGAATGTTACAAATCAATCTGGCTAAGTAACAAGCCAAGTTATGATCCTGTTTCAACCTACTTTTTTTACCCTAGTGTTTAAAAACAATTTGAGTAAATTTGTTGCCTTTAATCATAACTTCCGAAAATGAACATGTAACAAGCATGTAAAAATAAGGTGGCAAGGTCCTGATTTTCGTAACAGAATGTTACAAATCAACCTTTCTTAGTAACACAACTTCCGAAAATAAACGTGTAACAAGTATATAACTATAACACAACCATGTCCTGATTTTCATGGCTGAATCTTACAAATCAA
>CAKNXH010002371.1:235806-248987 GCA_932178445.1 Andricus quercusramuli | reverse complement strand
ATATATGAATAATTTGGAAAGGTCTCAGTTAAATGAATAATTGGTGTAAAGTCTGGTATGAAATAAGAGGTAAATAATTTTCATGTTTTTATTTCACAAAAAGAATATCCATAAAAAGAGAGATTGTTTAAAAAAATTATTCCGTTTAAAATTTATTTATTATTCCTTCAAAACTAAAAAGCTAAAGAAAAGTTGGAATTTTAGAAAAACTGCAACTTCCTAGCATTATTCTAAGAGAATATTGGCATAAATAATAATAAATTTTTGGAAATTTGTTGTTGTTGTCAACTTTAATCATTTCCTCGCTCTAATTTAAAAAATTGAAAACAAGTTGAAAATTTTAGAAAAAAGAACCGATTTTCTAGCGTCACTCTAAGGGAAGATAGTTATGAACAATAATACATTATTTAAATAATGTTTGTTAACTTTAATTAATTATTACTTCACTGTACGTGCAAATTTAAGAAAGGATGGAAAGTTTTGAGAAAAAACGATACTCTCTAGCATTATCTAGCATTATTCTAAGAGAATATTGTTATATGTAACATTTAATTGTTTGAGAAATTAATGTTGCCAGAGAAATATAAATAATAAGTAAATAACTAGTACAAATAATATAATAACCAAATAGTAAATAATAAATAAATTACTGAACAATATATTTTTTTCTTCTGGAACTCTGCTGTAAAAGATTGACGGCCAAACTAGAGAAAAAAGTTTAATGAACAACAAATATTTGAGATAAAAAAATTATAATTATTGAACAGATTCCATTTCAGAGAAACCAAATGAAAAGGTGCTATAGAGTTGAGGACGTTGATGTTTCCAATACAATTTATATGAGATTTCGAAACTTCGGCAGTTTGCCACGCGAGTTAGCATATTTTCATTTTGTCCCCAACAGTTAGCACCCTTTTACTTGATTTCTCCGAGAATCCGAGATAGAACCTTGTCCTCTGGCAGAAAATTCGCAAGCACCGAGTGTCGAACCCTAACCGCTGAAGCTTATAAACACTGCGCGCTACCACTAGACCAGACATGCCCAGCTCGAGGAAATTCCCTTCGGGAACACATGTTCCGCGTCCACCAATATTTCTCCTGGAGAGCAGGAGTGGTGGTAGAGGCGTGCGAGAATCTCTCCTAGTGACGTCACAATGCACCGTAGATACGAAATACCTGTCGGGGTGCTTGGGGGGACTATCATTTCAATATAAAATTTCAATTGTAACTAAGATGTTGATTATTTCATTTCAGTATATTTACATTAGTTTTCAGTTAATGTAGTTGAAAAGAGAAGTTTACAAAGTGTTTTTTTTGTTGTACATTATTGAATATTTTGATATCAGCAATTTTCAGGTTGTATGTATAATGTACACAAATGTTGGCTGATACTTTTTGCAGTATAAGAATCTATTAACATTTTGCACAAGGTAGAAAGATAAGTTATAGAAATGAAATATAATTATAAAATCTCAATTCTATTTAGTATCAATTAATTCAGATAGGGTAAGGAGGGGCAGCGCCAACCGGTGATAACATCGCTATTATTTAACAATTTTAATATTAATTTGCATTAAATAAATCAATTAAATAAAAATAAATTTGAGCCTACTACGTTGATATGTTTAAGTTTAGGACTTTACTTTAAGTCTTTCAGAATTTAAGGTTTAGGTTCGCGTTTACAATTTTCACCGCCTAGGTACCTGCGTATTATGAGGATAGGTAATTTTGAAGCAGGATATTTTTTTGAACTGCAGTCAGGTGCATCTTATGGTAGGAATGCTATGAAAAAAGTGAAAGTTTTACAGGTGAGAGAGGGTAACAAGCTTCAATGTAATTTATTTTTGTCATACTGGCGAGCATTATTAGGTTATTAGGTGCATGAAATATAAAAGAACAAGTTCTTAACTTTCATCTAATAGTAGTCCAGCATGTATGTCATCAGTTCACCTAACTTATATATTAGGAATAAGCGCAAAACTCAAAAAGGCAATGGTAGATCTTTGCCCAATTTTGGCACTTGCATATGTTATGCCGAGCTTTCACTGGTTAATAGCCTGAAAAGCATCCCCGCGTGTCAATAAAATGCTAGGGTGCTTGCGGGAAAGATGCAGAAGGCTGTCGACCTTGGGTCGCTCTGTGGCCTCAGGTTGCACGAGACTTTTGCCAGATCATCGTATTGAATCCGTCGCGGACTGTAACCACCCATCTCACGATCGTGAGACGTGGTTACAGCGGAAAGTATACCGCGATTTCGCTGGGAGCGAGTGCAGTTTTTCAGATAAGCAGCCACTCCCGGCGAAATTTCGCGGTTGTCCAAATGACGAACTCATATATATATATATATATATATATATATATATATATATATATATATTCTCATATTTCAATTCTATAACTTATCTTTCTACCTTGTGCATAATGTTGATATATTGTTCGACTGTCAAAAGTATCAGCAAACCAGAACTGTGATAATAAAATGTTCAAAAATGTACAACAAAGAAACACATTGTAAATTTCTCTTTTCAAGTACATTCATTGAAAATAAATGCAAACATACTGAAATAATGTAACTGAAACCCTAGTTACTATCAAAATTTTATTTTGAAAAGTCAGTCGCCCCCAAACACCCCGGCAGATATTTCGTATCTACGGCGCAGCATAACGTCACAGAGGAGATATTCTCGCACGCCTCTACCATCACTCCTGCGCTCCAGGAGAAATAGTCGTGGACGCGGAACATGTGTTCCCGAAGGGAATCTCCTCTAGCTGGGCATGTCTGCACTAGACTACCGAAACTTGAAATTCATTTCTAGTTAAAAAAAGAGGATCACACGTTCACTAGAAATACTATAATTACTCATAATATCCTTTTAGAACAGTGTATCTCATATTTTAGTAAAATTGATTTAAATCTATAGGAATATTACTCTGGTATCTTTTTTTTATTGCAACGAAAAATTCCAAATGAACATTACAGAAATTCAAAGAATTTGATACAACTAAAAAAATGGTTTTGAGAATATACATTTTTTTTATCATTTGAAATGCCCTGTACATTTTTCTGATACGCACAGAGAAAAACGTGATCAATGACACTTAGCAATTTTTATATTCTTGAAGGCTGACCAGCGCCAGATCTGAGACAGACTACACTGGGCCATAATAGTTTATTACTTTAGTGTAGAACATTCGAGAATATTTTTATTTCCCTGGTGTGAAAAGATACTGATTTCTAAAGTGCGCATACGCGGCCACTGCGTCAAGTTGAAAAACAGATGTTTCAAAGTGTGCATGCGCCATTATTATTCTTGCATAGCCTACTGGATTGCAGATCTTTGCATATCATTTAGAGGCATTTAAGGTGTCTACAACCTTAATTAGCTATCAAAATGACGAATGGATTTTTCAACCTTCATATTATTCTATTCCGTGAAAAAGAAACAATAAATTATAATTAACTTCTTGAATAACAGCTGTCACTAAAAAATAAGGCAAGGTAAAAATAGAGGTATACACAATGAATTTGCGTGATGAAGAATTTTTTATTTCGTCTCACAACGTTTTGTTGCAAATTCGGTTCACAGAACGAAATTCTTTAAATTTGTCCTTAATTGATTTGATCAATTTTTATATCGGCGGCTGTAATCATGTATGAGAAGCTCGGGTTTAAGACGTTGGTCAAAATGATAAAGCGAAGCTTCATAGTTGCGGTATTGCTGGGCATCGTTTGTGTTAATCATGTTTATTTTGTACCGAACCCCGTCACCAAAACGCGGTCCACGATATATTGGACAAATAATTTCATCGCTGTCAAGTGTTGCAACGATGTATCCATCGTCTGCTACTAACAGAAGAGAAGGTTCGCCTAAAGAATTTGCTCCTCTACTCCATTGAATACCAGTACTAGGGAGAGGCAAAAATCCACGCATTTTAACAAAGACCGGAGGAGGACGAGGACTTGTTCTAAGCTCACTAGGCGGTTGCCATCGCACAGGACGATTAGGATTAATTGATGAACATACTCCTAACTCTGCAAGAAGAAATAGAAACGGCTACATTAAAATATTAATTAGGGGACTAATAAACTCTCTTAAAATGAACCAGTGGAATCTCACTGGTTGAAACAGCCAGAAGTATGTCACTGAACCAGTGGCGGATCCGGAAATCGTGCGTCTCTTTTCAACCCGGAAGAAAGAAGGTAGGATAGAGGCGTACTGGCCCCATCCAATCTACCTTCTTTCTTCCGCGTTGAAAAGAGACGCACGATTTCTGGATCCGCCACTGCGACTGACCATCAGTGAGATTTCACTGGTTCACTCAGTGGAATTCCCTCTCTGGTTTAATCAGTGAGGTTCACTGGTTTCTCAGTACCAGTAGTCATCTGGTCGTACGCGTGTCTTTCGTTAGCTGGTTAGGTGTGACACTTATCATTCATCAATAAATGAGGGCCGGGCTGCAATATAATGGGATATAATATGTTGCTCCTGATTGTGGGAAGGTTCGCCGCTGTATCAACGTTTCGCGTCGCTTAAGGGGGTCATCCCGTGTGACGGTTTCAAAAAAACGATTTTTTTGTTTTTGCACAAATCCAATCTAGAGCATGTATAGAATTTACTGGTGAAGTAATTTTTCGAAATTCGAAGTCGTTGGAAAGTTACAGTAGTAAAAAGTTAAGGTGTTTGGAGCACGCGGCCGACCGCTCGACGGGGCGGAAAACAAGAGCTATTGTGTACGTTCAAATTTGTACCAGAGGCCGATTCTATTCATACGCAAATATACGAAAGTCTGAAACTCATATTGAATGTAACGGTTCCTTAGTTTTGCTTTACAGTGAGCGGCGTAACAGCTATAGCACCCGAACTCTCAAACGCGTTTTTCTCGAAACTACATTTTTAAACTGGCGACCATGATTTCTCAAAAACGGTTCGATCGATTGCTTTCAAATTTTAATGGTACATTCAGAGAATGTACGGATATCGGCGGAACTAGGATTTTTGAAAAATATTGAACCGTTTTTTTCATAAAAAAATAGTCGGAAAAAATCATGAAATTTTGGGTCTTAATGTTTAAAAGCATATAATAAATTGAATTTGTGAGATTATCAAAAAATCCTAGTTCCGGCGATAGCCATCCACCTATAGATTAACATCCAAATTTGTTTTTTCATTTCGGATGAGCCACTCTGACAGAATCATGGTCACCGTTTATCTAACTTTTTTTTATATGGTTGCCATTCGCTCAATGAAACTCGCGATCAAGATCATAGTTTTGCATACAAAAATTTAGAGTTACTACTAAAGACTGAATAAATATATAGTAAAAATTTTGAAGCTCTGTGTTTTTTAATTTCGCCACAAAAAATTACGAAAAATCCTTCTAAAAAAAGGTTGTCATACGGGATGACCCCGTATATTATTGAATATACTTTAAGATGTAAAAATTTAATTACATTTAAAGTGCTTTAAAAAAGGGGTACCTTTAAATATTTACAGACATACTCTCGTCGAGTCTACTAAAAAATGATCCTATAAGATCCTATAAGAAAGGCTAAGAGAAAAAGTGTATTTTTGATTGAAAAGTAATAAAAGTACTTTTCCGATAAAAAGTAATCTTTATTCTGTACAATTATTATAATTTTAGAAACTATGGGGCATTCTTAGAAAAAATTGAGAAGGCCCTGGAAAGTTTTTCCTAAGTAGGGTAATCATCTGCAAAAGCGATATAGGCCATGTATGGCCCATATCAGTTTACCCGACCAGGGCCACACTAAAAGTAGGGCAAACTATTAAGAACCCTTCTAGGCCCACATCAAGATTTCTTCAGGGGTAGGTTAGTCCAAACTAAAAATATTCTTTCAAATGATGAAATTCTTATTGCATCACCTTGTTACACGGTACCATAAAAGTTATTTGCAACGAATTAATCAAGTAGAAACATGGAAAATAATAGATATTTCCCTTATTTTTTTATTCAAAAACCATTTTAAATAAACTTAATGTAATGTTTCACTTTTATTATAATGTTTGACAATTTGAAACTGATTTCTTAACGTAAAATCTTAAAAATGAAACAGAAAAATATGAAACTAATTGACGTTTTATTAAAATTATAATTAACTTTCAATATAAACATTAGACGAAAATAAGAATTACCAGGATAAATAAGATCCATTGACTTTCATTAAATCTAATGATAATTACTGAAATCCTGAAAAATTTATTAAAATAACTTGAGAGCCTCAAAAACCTCTATATACTTTGATTTTAAATAAAAAATCCAGATTCTGAAGCAAGCGACAAGAAATGGCAGACAACCGCCGAATTCCCTTCCCTTCTTTTTTCTCAAAGCTTTAATTTCTCTCCATTCAAAAAATTCATTCATTCATAAAATTCATTCATAAGAATTGATAGAAATTATGTAAATTTGGAATTGAAAATATAACAATCCACATTATTATAGTAATTATATAATTGAACTAGTTTTCAAATTCACAGAACTTGTGGAATATCTTTATTTCGAAAGTGTTTCTTTCACAAGAGTCCTAATATTCTTTATACATTGAAAGAAATAGTGCTCTTAGATTGAAAAAGTTCGAAATTCAAGTCAATATAATACAATTAAAAATGTGCTTCAAATAATAGATATGATATTATACGATATTATATTGGCATACTTACCAAAAAATGTAAATACAACAGCCGAGGTTAGTAGGGCAATAGCGAACTTCATTTTGTCAAAATATAGAGAAAACTGCAGAACAAAAAGTTCTATGTGTATCTAAATATTTTTAAGTTTCATGAGATTATTTATACTAGTCGCTATCTCATTTTTCGTTCTGAATTACGTCACATATTTGTGAGACGGATTAACGGTGTGAAAATTGGTGCACTAAGATTTTGTTGTATCATAAATCTCTTTTCCCTGCTTGAAAGAGCCAGCTCTGAAAAACGTACCATCAAAAAGTTGATTTACTCTTAAAAATCGTAAATTAAACGTCACATACTTTATAACAGAATTAATATAGTTATAAAGATCCAAGATTTTTTAAGAATAAGGAATTAAGAATCTAGAGATGTTTTATTTTTTAAAACTCGTGAGTTTTGAATAATATTCCGTTTTAAATACTGCGTAAAATACTAAAAATTATAATCCGTCTCAAAAAATTTTTGAAAACAGCTGCTGTACAATACTTCCAGCGGGCTAGCAATGCTCAACTTTTTCCACAAGAAATTCAGAAAGTGTACTTTGAAAGAATAAAATAAATATTTAAACTAATTTAAAAAACTTTTATTCAGTAATTTTATGTAGTTTTAAGCGCTATCTCCTTTTTACACGAAACAAATATTCCTTTTTTGAGGCTAATGACCTATATATGTTCCATTGGCACGCTATCCATAAACCGCGCGCGGTACTACTAGACTACGAGAAAATTACAATTCATTTCTAACTAAAACAAAGGATCACTCATTCATCAAAAATAAGGAAGCTCATTTTTCTCTGAGGTTTGAGTTCGTTACAGCCTAATATATCAAAGGCATTTTTATTAAGAGTTGGAATTTTTTAATAGAGTGCACGGCGACGTCCCGCAGTATGTATCATTTGTGGACGTAATTTTTAATGCAATAAAGTTATCTGATAAGAGCAGTATGCCTCATTTGAGATATTGGGCAAATCTTGATATCCGAACCACCAGAACATCGGTAAAAGTACATAGAAAAATTTCCAGAGGTCTCTCAAGGATTGAACCCTAGACCTCTATAACTTGAAGTCCGAGAGTCTAACCGCCTGAACTACCGAGGCGATTATTATTATATATATATATTCTTCAGAACTTATTCTCGGATATTTATCATCAAGGAGGTATAAGGAGGGAGGGAAGTACAGATTTTTAGATTCATCTAGAATTACCGTATTGTGCATTTAAATGAAACGTTAGTTCCTCAACACTGCTCCGACCCAGATCACTGATCAATCATTTCTTGTAACTATTTGTCGCCAGAATTTTCTTTCCTGGCATACCTTTTTAGCTTCCTTCACTTCTATACATTATCTCATGCAAGCTCTTGCGTTTCTGTGGGTCTGTGGCTTTTGATATCTTTGCAAGTTAGGGTCTCATCCACACATTCTCACCATTTTGCCCTTGGTCTGCCTGTGGGTACGCTACCATTTATTTTACCTAGATATAATTGTTTCGTCTTTCGTCAAACATTTCATTCTTGTCAAACATTCTCTCCTCTACACCACATTCTACGAGAATCCTCTCATTATACTGACTTTGTCCATTAGCGTTTTACCGCACACATTGCGCAGGAATTGCATGCCAACTGCGTTAGCTGTACTCTTACCCTTTTCTTGATAGATCTAGGTTTCACCAACCGTACAGCTGAGTGGGTGCGAGTACAGAATTATATATTGCAATTTTAGCTTTATTTTTTTTTATTTTTTCTTCTGGTGAAGGATCCTGTTCTACTGATAATCTTCTTACCCTCGTTTATACGCCTATGTAATTCTTCATCTATCTTTTCGTCATTAGTAAGAAGGCTACCAAGATATACGTACTTATCAACTTGTTCTATTCTCCCATCATCTAGGACAACGTTGCATATCGTTTTCTCACCCTTTCCTTGGAACATCATAATTTTTGTTTTATTTACGTTGATTTTGAGGCCCATGTTCTTCATGCTTGCATTCAGTTTGCTCAACATGGCTGTGCCATAACAACCTTATCATTTGCAAACAATAACCCATGCACCTTCATGGTCCCAAGATCTACACCTTCTTCGTCAAGGAGAGCCATTCTAAGGCGCTTACCCATGAATATACGTAGGACAGTCAAATATAAACCGGCATTTCTTCCGCAGTGTCACAAAAGTGACTGTATCAACTTGGGACCAATTGGAGGCTGAAGCGGGGTTGTTTCAGACTTTCTTAGTACTGTGTAGGTCCTTCTCTTTGGTTCAGGAGCTTGCGCGATATGTGAAAAACAAGTCCCAGTGTATATTGCACTCGCATTATAATACAATTTTTGAGTAAAGAACGCATGAAGCCCAGTGAAATTGTGCGTAAGTTGAAGCAGCAGTTTAGTAGTAAAACATTGTCGAAGACTCAGGTGTTTGCGTGGTAAAGAAAAATATAGAGGGGCATGAAAATCCATAGAACACGCCTCATTCGCGGCGGTCCAGAACAAGCGTCACGTGGGGAGTGGGGGAAGGGGAATGAGTGCTCGCAACAATTTTTTGGATCATAAAGGGGTTGTGCTGATTAATTTTCTTCAGGAGCGAAAGACGGTAAAGGCTGAGTGCTATTGTGAACTTTTGGACAAAGCTAAGGTAGCCTACAAGTCCAAAAGATGGGGCAGCCCAACCCTGTGACTACCATTTGTTTGGGCCACTGAAAGAGGCGTTGTGAGGTCAGCGTTTCAACACCGATGAGGAGGTAGAGCACTTCTTGCGCAAATGGCTTCAGACCCGCAGCCACCTTCGTTCAATGATACTGAAATTCAGAAGCTACCAATCCAAAGGCAAAGGTACCTTAATTATAGTGGAATGTACGTGGAAAAATAATAATTTTGTACTTTATAAAATGTTTCATTTAATAAAAAGTTATAAAAAACCCCGGTTTATATTTGACTCTTTCTCGTGATAAACAGCCAGGAGGACATACGGCATCCTTGTCTAATATTTTGCCTAATATCGACCCAGTCACTCAGTTGCTCATTTACTCTCACACTCGCTTTGCTACCTGCATATATTGTTATTATTGCTTTTAGGAGCCGTCCATTGAATCCGTACTCTTGCAGGACTTCCCAAAACTTACTTCAATCCACCTTACCAAACGCTTTTTCCAGATCACACACACACACAGATTACTCAATTTCCAACATAAGGATCACCGATTTACTGCGTTCCTAGAACTGCTAGCCTGGTGTTGCCATTAAATGTTTTGATGTACGGAGCAAGGGAAGCTTGCACGGGAAGAGCGCAGGGACAATGCGGGCAGTGCGCGGGTACTCACGCATGGATATTGCATAATATTAGGAAATAGTTCACACGGCTCTTCAATCGGAAGTTGGGTGTATTTCATGTAAAAGTTCCTTGCATCTTGTTTTTATACTACATCAAATATTCGCTTACAAAAGTGGTATTAGTGTCACATGCGAAATTTGGAACAGATTTCTTGGGAATCGAACTGAAGGACCTATGACAAAGCCACCGAACGCGTCCTCGGATTGCGGATAGAGGTTTCTTGTACCAAGGGTTTCTGCTGAATATGGTTACAATAATTAATAAGCATTCGCGGACAATTGTCCAGGGATGGTCCCGAAGGAATAACCCCTAAGCGGAGGCGTAACAACAGGGCCGACCCAGTAGTAGTCTATTCATTTGGAGTGGTTTCAAGGACGATTGGACGAGCTCAGATCCCTCGATATCTGGACGCGAAAGGTTTTTTACATGAAAAAAGCATGCACCTTAAGTCTTCTGTTCCGCGACTTTACATCTCACGCCGCCTAGGTGGTCACGGAATCTGAATCTTGAATGTCTTCACAACAGGATTATTCTGGGTACAACACATATAGTCGCAAATGGACAAGACCCTATTCTAAAAATGGTCAGGAAACACGGAGAAGTGGGCAGAAGGGCGTTTATGTACAAAGCGGCGCAGAAGGCTGCTGAAACACTCGGCCTTGACTTCAATATCAGGGGTGAACAAAATGCATCAAATCTTATCAATCTCGAGCACTCACTCCTGAAGGCCCGGATTAAGAAAGCACAGGAGAAAAACTTTCGCGAACAGCTCTTCGACAAGAGGATGCACGGCATCTTCCACAGAAATGTGGAGGATCAGCCGATGTCGTATGAGCTAACGTTTGCTTTCCTTAAATCATCCCGATTCAAGTCGGGCATGGAGGGTTTTATTTTGGCATGTCAAGACGGTGTCATTTCCACTCTAGCATACCGTCAGTTCTTTTCAGTTTTTTAATTAATTTCAGGACTTGAAAGTTTAATTTCCATATTTAAATTAAATTATAATTGAAGATTATTGAATATGCTTTAAAACGTGAAAATTTTATTATATTTAGAATATCCTTATTTGACCCATATAACCGATTTAGCAGCCCGAAAAAGATCGGACAACATTTCGGTCGTCAGGTAACACGGTTTACTTATCAGAAGACGTCATATTTTGGAGGTGACTTGGAATGGAATGGAATGGAAGCTTCTAATGTGTCCCCTGAGGGTTTAAATTTTTCTTGTATTTCTTCCCTATTCCTTTACACACCCCCCACACACTTACTTGGTGGTGGGAGGGGGACCTACAGTTTAAGGTGGGTTCCGAACCACCAAGAGCAACAGCCTTAAGTACTTAGAGAACCTTTTTCTCTACAGGTACCTGTCCCACGACTCTCCGGAGATGAACAACTCCCTTGCTAGGCAAGTGTTCACCGCATGGGCCACCGAGGCTCTTCCAGAGTGCGAGGCGGGAATCAAACCCGCAAGCCGACGGAGTGGGTCCAAAGCCTACGCTTTAACCCCCATGACCATCGTCCCACTGGAGGTGACTTTATGAAGAAAATATTTTTAATAAAACATTTACTTCTTACCAGTAACACAGTTTATTGATAGGTTTTACCAGACTAAAAATATTCTTTAAAGTGATAAAATTTGTCTTTCATGACCTTGTCAAACGATAAAACAAAAGTAATTTACAACAAATAAAGTTAGTTGAAAGGCGGAAAATAATCGATATTTCCCTTATTTCATAAAATATACTGATATTTTCTTGAATCCTGGAAAATTTATTCAAATACCTTGAGAGCCTCAAAAAAACCCAAAATCCTCTAAAACCTGATACAATCTGTTCAAAACCTTAAAAAAGCTCATAGAATCTTTTAAAATATCCTGAAGCCTTATAGGGCATACAAAATCGTTCAATATCTTCTGAAATTCTAAAAAACTCTTCGAAACCAACTGAAAATTTTTTAAATCCCTTAAAATCCTAACAAATTTCAAATCCTTGAAAATCTTCTGAAATCATCTCTCTTGACATATTTTATCAACGCAATTTCTTTGTCGGCGAGATCCTAAAGAATTCAAATGAATTCATAGTGAATTCCAAAGAATTCTAGGTTAATTCCAAGAAGTTCAAGAAATCCATCTCCGGTAACATATACCGGAATAGAAAATTAAGGAACGTGCCTATTCAGTTCCTAATTTTATTTCTTCAATGATGGTACGTTATTTCAATTACTTTAGTACTTCGGTACTTTTCTTCTTAGAAAACTGGTTGGGATTTAACGCAGGCGATTCCTGTTGACGAAATGAAGTTAGGTGCTTCTCTCTCCAGAAAAGAAAAATATGCCGGGAGAGAAAACAAAAGGTAAAAAATTCACTCTAATTAAAAAAAATAAAAGGGTATTCTGAGGAAAGAGAAAAGAAAACAATCAAACAATTAATATCATGCTTAAAATAATAGATATAATATTATGAGCTAATATATTGCTATACTTCCCAAAAAATGTAAAGACAACTTGCAAATGCTCAATGGAAAAGGTTGTGAGCAACTTAATATTCTGATGATTCGTTAGATCATTTATAATAGTTGCTATCTTATGTTTCGTTCTGATTTACGTCACACATTTGTAAGACAGATTGAATATATATGAAAATTGGTCTTCCAAGATATCCCCCCCGCCCCCTGGAAAAGCCTGTTTTGAAATAACGTATCGTCGAAAACTTTATTTATTCTTCAAAATCCTGAATGAATTTTCACATATCTTGTAACAGAAATAACAGTTATAAAGATTAAATATTTTTTTTTAAAATAAGGAATGGAGAGGTTTTATTATTCGAAACTCATGAGTTCTAAATTATATTTCTTTTTAAATACTGCGTAAAATGCTAAGCATTGTAATACATTTCAATTTTTTGAATACATCTGCTAGGCAATACTTCTGGTGGGTTTGCATTGTTCCAATTTTTCCACGAGAAATTCAGAAAGGGTACTTTTAAGGAATGAAATTAATATTTATTCTAATTTAAAAAAACTTTCATTCAGTATTTTTTTTTAGCTTTTCGTTGTATTTCCTTTTTACACAAAACGTGTATTCCTTTTTTGAGACTTTGGTTAATTGTTAGGCTACTGAAGATATTGCTGAGTCATCATAAACAATATTTATT
>CAKNXH010002371.1:204701-224062 GCA_932178445.1 Andricus quercusramuli | reverse complement strand
AGTCTCTATTATGTATAAATCTTCAATTTCGAAACGTTAGGAATTTTTTAATTTACTTTTATATCTCTTATTTGAAGCTCGCCAGCAAGTCAATTATTTTACTCCGATCAACTTTTTCTTAAATAACTTTACTCACTTTCAAGAAAACAATTTATTGCATTTCCTGTCGATGCAAATAATTTAGTATCTTAAGGTTCACAAATTAACGGTTATAACTAATATTTGTATTTTACTACCTTTAAGAATGAACAATTTTAAATTGACAACTTTCATGCAATATTGTGCCTAAAATATTTAATACATGAAGCTCATCACAATTGAGGCTATGGATCAAATGAGTGGACATAGATTCTTTTGGCTCGAGCGCAATGCCATCTCGACCTTTTAAAAAATTCGTCTCAATTAATCAGAATCTCAATTATATTGTTTAAAATTCAAGTTAGAACAGAGCACCATTTTCAGTTTATACCTTTTGATATTTCAAACATTCAATTTTCCGCTCTTACTGAATGCTTCAAATGTGAAGGATTTTTTCGACATATTAATAACCACACTGCTATTATTACTTATAATTATTAAGTGTTTTTATATAACTTCCATAAGAACGGGTACAATATATGTGACACTTGTATAAAAAAATAGGTAAACACATAATCCTGTTGATTGCTCAATAACAATAAATATTATATCGAAATTTAATTAATTTGTTCTCAATGACCTTTCAATTTACTACATAGAGATAAGAAAAAATTTTGCAAAACCTTCCAGGAACATTTTTAGGAAATATTCCCTGAATAATGATGCACAATCTTCGAGGCACATTCCCAGAAAATGTTCCCTCAATATTGTTCATCAAGCTTTCAGCACCTTTCCCAGGCAATATTCGAAGCACATTGCCACAAAATATTCCCTCAATATTGTTTATCAAGCTTTCAGCAACTTTCCCAGGCAATATTCCCTCAATCTTGCTTCGCAATATTGCCGCATGGCGGACATTTTCTTATTTGCTGGAAGATTGCCTGAACCTTGCGATGCAAGCTTCCGAACCTTGCATCGCAAGGTTGAGGCAAGTTTGTCGCAAACTGTTGTGCTATCTGGGTATATATATATATATATATATATATTATTATTATTATTATATATATATATATAATTTAAAAAAATAGTTAAAAAACCACATCAGGGTCCCACTATAAGAGCAACCGCCATCTAAAAAATATCAATAGCCCCCAGTGGAACCACGGTGAATCACACCTATGGCCACGTCTCACTATATATATATATATATATATATATATATATATAATACTCTAGCTTGGACCGAAATATTTTCAAATTTCGCGTCATACGAGATTACCATTCACAGCCAAGCAGATGATCCTGTCACGTCAGTAGTATGCTTTCCCGACCAAAGAATATAAACATCACGACTCACTTCCCAGGGGGCCCTACAGTCCTACAGTCTCATGAAATGCTGATTTCGAATAAAATATCGTACATCACTCGTAGGGTTAGACAGGTTTTTACAGGGAGATCAATATTCGCAGGACGAGACGAATCTGTTAGAAAGGTCCGATGTGTGATTATTTTCAAAAGAAGGCCGCCATAGATTTCGGTTCACTTTTGACAATGCAAAAAACCAACTTTCAATCCATGCATTATTTTTCGAGTATTTTTACTGAAACTATTCGGAGGAAGTTTCCGTTTCACGTTAAACCCTGAGAGGTAAACAATTTCAAATACATTATTCTTTTAATTCTTAAATTTTTAAATAAAAAATATTCTTTTTTAGTTTTATTCACGCCGCAAAGAAAACATTAGGTTTCTTCATTTAAGAAAAAGAAAGAGAAAGATGTTTGTTTGAATTTTGATATATCTGTACATTAATTAATCTTCATTGCGGACAAATAGATAATCGTACTTTATTTTATTTTTTAAAATTTGAATTCTAAATAATTTTGTTTGAAATTAGCCGAATTTTAAAAAGGAAAATTAATTATAAGAGACAATTATCTAAGTTAAAAAAGGCTTACTCTATACTTTTGTAACAGAATAATTTTGTAGATGTAAACCGAACAATTGCGTTTTCAAATATCATATATTTTAAAAGAAAAGGGAAAACGGGAAAAGAAAAAAAGGAAACGCAGGGGAATAGAGGAAAGACTGCGCACCTTCAAAAGGTATAATCAATCATGAAAAATAAGTGCATATTTTTTTCCAGACTAAATCGCCTCATCGATTACGTCGTTTGAGGCAGATGGGCGTTTAGCCGCAAATTTTCGACGCCCCCGCGAATAAGTTTTGATTTAAAAGCGATCTCAGTTAAAGTTGGTGGCATAGATTTTGCAATATTTCTTACAGCGAAGTAAAAGTCTTATACGTGGAGGCTTGCACGCAAGACTTGACGTGATATCGACTATACAGCTCGTGCGAATATTATAATCATCATAATTCGCTGAGAGTATGAGAAAATATGATAATCACCGCCGCATAATAAATTATACAGATGACCGAACCCAAGTTGCTTCGTGACCTCCTCTGATTGTTAGCGACTTTAATGAGGGCATTTATATGTCATTACATTTCCAAAGGTAGATTTAATCCCATTTGTTAGTATTACATTCGCTTTGAATCAAATTTCTCTTCAATGAAATTCAACTGGAATGATATCAATTGTGGTTTAAAAGTTTTTCATTTCGAAAACCAGCTAATTGAAACAAATTTTATTCCTTTCTTTCAAAAATTAAAAAAATGATTAATTTCGAATTAAAGTTCTTAAAACACAGATTTTTAAATAAGGAATAGCATTGAATTTGTGATTTTCCAACTTCAAAATTTCTATTTGAAATTGTACAATTACAAATGTTTTCAATTTTGATTAATTGAATTGTAAATTTTCTATGTAATTTTCAATTTCTGAAGCTTGGCAATTATAATTTTTTCATTTTTCAATAATTTCGATTCACATTGTGTATACTTTTTAGGGTGGTCTAAAAAAATACTTTTTTCAAAAAAGTTAAAAAGCTTTTTGATTTTTCAAAATTTGGGTAGGAATTTAGTCGATCGGAGGATTATAAGTGCTGCCTCATAATTGTTTAAGTTGAAAATATGAAAAAGTTAATGAATAATCGTTTTTTAAATTTTGATTCTATGTTCGGAACTACAAATGAATGTAAAATTATTGGCACTGATATTTAGTACATTTATTATAGTTATAAGTATAAACTTCAAAAAGAAAAATATTTTAGTGTGATAGTATAATATTGCTATCAGAACATTTTTTTCGGTAGATAATATACTAAAAAAAGAATTGGAATGTCGACTTTTTTTAAATGAAAAAGAACTAACCCAAAAAATTGTAATTTTTTGGTATTTTTATTAAAAAATGGAAATTTTAGCCTCTTACGAGTCGGAATTAAAAAAAAATTTCCCAACTATATACTCGATTTCACGTTTCATTATGATATTGATTATGATAAAATGAATGACTATGACAAAATACAAGTAAAATAATTGAAAACCAGAGT
This sequence comes from Andricus quercusramuli, assembly GCA_932178445.1. NCBI lineage: Eukaryota > Metazoa > Arthropoda > Insecta > Hymenoptera > Cynipidae > Andricus > Andricus quercusramuli. The sequence goes on along the minus strand of CAKNXH010002371.1, from coordinate 220,535 downwards.
CATATGATATTTTTGGCGTATAAGATAATATACTTAAATATTCGATATGCTAAAAAATGGTTGTATACAGATCAGTGTAACATTCATACCTCATATGAGTGAGTCTGGGTTTTAATAATGTACATTGTGTATTGTTATAGTTATTCATTTTATGCTAATGAAGTGTCGATAAAAGTTGTTGATACAAGTTTAATAAGTAGTTTTCATTTCACACATTTTTAAAAATACTATAAGCTAGTTTGAAGAAAAACCGCTTTTGACGTTAAGAACAGCATTTTATCGAAATTTTATTCGCGATTATTACAGAACCGTTTGATAGATTAATATGGAATTTGCAGGAAGCTTGTTGAACATGTACTAGAACCTAAATATATAGTCGAGAAAATATGAGACATTTTTTGCTTCCTATAAAGGGCAAAAAATCTATAGTTCGTACCAAAATTATTTAAAAAATGACGATTTTTTGAGCTACTTTTTGTGCATTTAAAAAATCTTGACATTTTAATCCATTTTTTTAGTACATTAGCAACAGAGGACTGTTTTAATATCAGTATGATACTGAGAAAATCATGTCGAATGGAAATCTCTAATTATTAGCAAGAAGACGATAATATGAAATTGCCTATTGTAATCAAAAACTCATAAAAACCTTTAAAAAAATGTTTTCTTAAAAATCTAGTAGATGTACTAGATGATAGTACCAATAATTTTTTATTCACTTGTGAATAAAAAATTGTTTATTCATTTATCATTCATGAAATTATTGATTAATAATTTTATTTCTATGTAGCTAATTTTAGATCATTCATTCAAACGTCATACAATTAGTTTCAAACTATTTAATTTTGATTAACCAAAATAGTCTGATTCTATTCACTGTTCAATTGGAATTTATTTAATGTTGAATGGGTTAAATTTCAGATTTCTAAACCTATCACGTACATGCGATTGAGAAATGAAACATTTTCAAAGTTGAAATTAGCACACGTGCACTTTGAGAATTCTTCACTTTAAACGTTAACGTAGAAAATAAAAAAAATTTTTAATTCAGTTATAACTTTTCCAGTTTAATTAATAACGACTCTATTTCTAATCAGGCAGGCAGTGCAACTTTAAGTCACAGAATCATTGGCCTCTTAGATAAGTTGTTGAAAAAAATAATTTTCGCGAAATTATGTGAACTTGAAATTTCAGAGTTCTCGTTGAAAAATACACATTTTTTTCTTAATTTATTTGCGGTTTTTGAGAAAATATTAAAAGGCGATTTCCTCAAAAACTCCACCGTCTTTCTGTCCAATTTTTGTACTGAATTGGCACTTCCTTAAGCAAGACATCCTTTAAGTTTTATTCCGGCCAACTACAAATAACGACAGATTTAACGAAATGCTGTGAAAAAAGTTTGCTTGTTTTAAGAACTTGTACAAAAAATACCCTTTACTCTTCATGATATCTTGCATCTTACACAAGAAAAACTGAAAAATTCTATTTTTCAAAAAGAAATTCTCGTATCCATAAAAATGATTCGACCTGCATGAAACTTACAAAATATCTTCTCTTATATAAAAACCAAATTCGGGAAGTTTTATGCAGGTCAAATCATTTTTTTGGCCACGAGAATTTATTTTCGAAAAATTTGATTTTCAATTTTTGTCGCGAACGATGCAAGATATCGTAAAAGAGGAAGAGGTATTTTTTGTGAAAAACAGTATTCAAGAGGCGAATGATTTCATGACATAAATTTGCACCACCTGCTTGAACTCAAGTGACTTTAGTTTTGAAACGTTTAAATATTTTGATTTGTAAACATTAATTATTTAATTAAAAAATGAAAACTCCATTGCTTCTTCCTAGCTTCTCAGTTAATAATAACTGTAAATAATTTTGTTATTTTATCCGAAATTAAATTGTAAATTTCAATTAGAATACTTTCTGGTGTATCAAACGTACATAACGTACATAAATGGGTCGAATAAAAAGAAGCTAAAAAGTTAAGAATGAATATTTATGTAGCGCAGAGAAAAAAGATAGGGTTATTCATCATCCTTTATCTGAATTCTGATCTAGGAATATTCAATTGTGTCAAGTGTGAAAAGCTCCTTCAAGCTATAATAATTCTTTTGCATATATCTATAGAAGTGAAGATTATAACCTGCTGAGTGATAAGTGGCTATTACAATTTCGTCTTACTCATCCTTGAAATTCGTCTTCGTCTAAAAATGTTTTAAAGACACAATGCTTCATAAAAAAGACTTATGTAAATTTTGACTACTACTTTGAGAGAAATTAGAAAAAAAGGAAAGCACAATGTGCAATTACATTGTGCTATACATTTTTAGTGCTGTTATAAAAAAAGTATCATTAACAATCTTCGTAGACATTTTTAGTTTCTCGTGACTAATTATATAATTAGGAAATCGTTTTATTTATGAAAATGTATGCTGATGAGTGCAGGCCACATATTCAATTATCTTACCGTGAATATAAAACTTTATAGGCAGTAAAAATAAACTTACATGCTATATAATACTATATGTACATGAAGCATGCAACGTCGACTAATTTTTATTCTTTAAATACTTTTTTTCTTAACATCTGTGAAGAACGTAGATAACAAAAATTTTATCTACAGATAAGTATTTCTAAACATTTTTACACAAACATTCAATGGTAGACAAATGTTGAATAATAATAAGCTTACATACAAAGCTAATTTTTAATCAGATAAAAATTTCACTTTCTGTCTTGTTTCACGTTAGATGGATATACATTATATATTCTTCTTTCTGAACTGGAATTATTTAGAAAAAGTACACAGATAGACTCATGTTTTCAATGCTTTCCAATTTTTCCTCAGACTAAGTCGCAGCATGTGAAAAATTTAAATGTAATTATGCAACAAAATAAGGAAACTTTAATCCAGGAAGCAAGTGAGGAAAAAATGCAAATGAAAAATCTAACAGTTCCCGGTTTGTAAAAATTTTTCAGTCATTGAAATTGAAAAAATTCAAACTCGTAAAACCGAAAGTTTTGACATTCGAAGTAATCAAAACTAAACTGCAAATGAATACACTCAAAGTAAACATTTTTTAAATAAAAAATTCTTCTAATTGCAGCTTCAAAAATGTATAGTTCTCAAATTTTGAATTCATATGCTCAATAATTTACAAGTATAAAATGAAATAATTTAACACTTTCCAACTAAACAATTTCAAATTAAATGTTGTTAAACTGCATGAGCTATGGGCTGTTGACATTTTTAGATGGCGGTTGCTCTTAGTGGGACCCTGCGGTGGTTGTTTAACTCTTTTTTTTAAATATGTATATATATATATATATATAATATATATCTATGCTAACATTTCCAATGGTTTATATGAAAAATAATCTTCCCTTTCAACGCACATTGACAAAAATGTTAAAAAAAACATGCCTTTCTTCTAATTAAGTACAAAATTGTGAATGAAAAGTTCCCCTCTTTCATCTGTATGCTAGAAATACCAAATTTTCCCCCCGTCCACCAAAATTGAATTCCTTTTAACTTAATAAAAATGTTCATAATAAAAAAACGTTCCACTTTCGATTAAAAAAAATTGAAACCAAAATTTCCTCCCCTTCAGCTTAACAAGAATGCTGTAAGGAAAAAATGGCCCTTCCAATCCAGAATAAAAAAACATAAACAAAATGTTCTCCTTGGCAACTCTATAAAAGACTTTGAAATAAAAACTTTCGCTCTTCAAATTCAGACACAAAAAAATAAAAATAACCTCCCTTCCAAATCAATAAAAATGTTAAAATTAGAAAGTTTCCCTCTTCCAATTTAGAAAAAATTGTAAACCGTAATTTCTTTCTTTCAAAGTCAATGAAAATGTTTAAAATAAAAAATTATCATTCATTCAATTTAAAAAATCGTAAAACTATAATTGTGAAATTTAAACGATTTTTGTACATGAATCCTTTTAAGTTGAATTATTTCAATGTTAAGACGTTTCAAATGAATATTTGTTCAATTGTTAATTAATTATGCATCTAAACTCAACACTTTCACTCACGAATTAAAAATGTTAAAAATGAAACAAACAAAAAATGGTAGCGTTCGAAGTATAAACTATTAAGTTAATTAAAAATAATGTAATTATACAGTAATTGACTATATAATTTCAATTATTAAGTTAATCTAGTTTCTTATTTACAAAATTTCAAACTGAATGTTTCAAAAATGGAATATTTCAGACTAAAACAATATTTCAAAGATATTTCAAATTGCGTTGATTCTATTGAATTGAAATTATTTGAAAATTTAAAATAGTTCATAAAATGTTGATGAAGCGTTTACATTTGTTTTATTCTGAACAGATTTTAGAATTGTCTCGTAAAATAAACTTTTTTTTAATTTTTAACACTCGATCTATAGTTCAGTTTTTAAAATCATGAATTAATTTCTATCTAAAAGTTGACCAAATTGAAATAGAAAATTCTTAAAGTAAGACATTTTATAATTATGCATTGTAAAATTAATTTTTCCTAATTTATTGAATAGATATTATATTTTTCTTCTAAAAATTTGTGAACACGGCCAAAGAATAAACTTGCTGCTATTTCCGCTTTTTCCTGATCTCAAAAAATAAGTTATTTTTCGTCTAATATCAATAAAGAATAAATTTGAAAAAAATGTTAGCAGCATTTTTAATTTGATTCGAGATATTTTTTTAGTCAAAAACAATTGATTGGAAAAATTATTTTTCCTTCCGAAATACGAGTTGATATGATATCTTAAATACACTCATGAACTCGATCTTTAATTCTTTTATATACGCGTGCTGAGAATGTCTGACATAAATTTTCCACTACTACTGAATCTGTAAGACTAAAAGAATATTTGAATTTTCTTAAAAATAATATCAAATCCTAATCAAATTGGACTGGAGTGTCAGAAGTCATTTGACGAATTCTTTATTTTTTTATTTTTGGCTTATATATTGTCCAAAAACATTTAAAAAATGCACAGAAACCGTTTCTGTATTTGCTAAGGCGATTCCAACGACAAAAAACCGGAATAACCATGCTCGCAAAGATAGACAGTGAGATCTCCCCCAAAACGAAGAGGGGGTGACTTTTCTAACCCATCCTATTCGAAAGGTACTGTCAAGAGCTTTTATAAAAAAATGTAAAACTAATTTTTCCATTTGCGGACAAACTGCATGAAAACTTATGCTGCCAAGGATAGACGGTGATTTCCACCCCAAAACAAAGAGGGGGCGACTTTTTTAACCTACCCTATTCGAAAGATACTATCAAGAGGTATTCGAAAAAAATTTTTAAATAATTTTTCCATTTGCTGACAACAGCTAAAATCGAGAAAAACCGCCAGAAACTCCTGTTCCCAAGGAGCAACTGTGACTTTTCCTACGAAGCGAAGAGGGGGTGACTTTTTCAACCTACCCTATTCGAAAGGTACTATCAAGAGGTATTGGAAAAAAATTTTTAAATAATTTTTTCATTCGCAGACAATAGTTAAAATTGAGAAAAACCGTCGAAAACTCGTCCTGCCAAGGATAGATGGTGAGTTCTCCCTCAAAACGAGGAGGGGGTGACTTTTTAACCTACCCTATTCAAATGGTACCATCAAGAGGTATTAGAAAAAAATTTCATAATCATTTTTCCATTTGCGGACAATAGTTAAAGTTGAGATAAACAGTCGGAAACTCGTCCTGCCAGGGGTAGACAGTGAGTTCTCCCCCAAAACGAGGAGGGGTGACTTTTTTAACCTACCCTATTAAAAATTCAAAAATGATTTCTCCATCTGCAAACAATAGTTGCAATTGAGAAAAACCATCGGAAACTCGTCCTGCCAAGGATAGACAATGAGTTCTTCCCCAAAACGAAGTGAGGATGATTTTTTTACCTACCCAATTCGAAAGGTACCATTAAGAGGTATTAGAAAAAACATTTTAAAATAATTTTTCCATTTGCGGACAATAGTTAAAGTTGAGAAAAGCCGTCGGAAACTCGTCCTGCCAAGGATAGACCGTGTGTTCACCGCCCCCCCCCCCAAGCGAGGATTATTGAAAAAAAATTTTCTAATACCTCTTGATCGTAGCTTTCAAATAGGGTAGGTTAAAAAAGTCACCCCTTTTCGTTTTGGAGGGAACTCAATGTTTTTCCTTGGGAACAGGAGTTTCTGACGGTTTTTCTCAATTTTAACTATTGTTCGCAAATGGAAAGATTGCGCGTGCTGCTAATGTCTGACATAAATTTGTCACAACTACTGAAACTATGACTGGGTCGATTTCGTCCGAAGCGAAATTTCACTTTAAAATTCCTTGAAATTGTGCATTTTCAAGCGCTTCAATAATTATTCTTTTTTCAGCAGAAACGATCGAGGCGCATTTTTGTTTTAATATTAGGGTATCCGCGGTGATAATCTATTGGATTTTTCTTTTTATAATTCATTTTTAAATGTTGAAATTTAGGCAAACATTTTCTTGCGTGTTTCTCTCGAAATACCAATACAGAAAAAACAGAAGTGAATTTTCGTTGCAGATGATTTTCAAGTAGATGAAGTTGAATTTTTTTCACATCGAAACAAAACAAGATTCAATTGACTTGACATGGTAACCATTTCTCAGGTGGTGGGTAAATCTTATCTTAATACGTGAAGGTAATTTTCGTCGCAGGTCAGGAATACTCTAATATCGCTGTAAAAATTATATTTGGATTTTTCTGTGAATTTATAACAACAAATATAATAATATCATAGTACCATAATTTCCAACAAATAAAGCAATATTTTAATACATTTAAACCAATTATGAATGAGATTTCATTTTCTCGATTGACTATAAAACAATAACATTTTACACAACAACAAACATTAGAGCTACTTATAATTAATATTCAAATTAATGTTTTCATTAGAAAATATTTACTGATGACAAAAAGGAATAATTTTTCCTAAATTTAATCTTGAGAAATCAGCTGATACGAATTGGAAAAGAAGATTAGGTCGTATTCATGTTATATTATATAGTTTCTATATAATAATGAATGAATTAAAAATATAAATAATTATTCGATGAAATTTCTTGCCAAAAAAAGTTATACGCAAAGTAAACTAATTTTGGCAACGCAGTGTTTTGTTGTGTCGCAACAGGAAATTCCTCCCACAACACATTCTTCATAATCTCCGATGCAACGATATAATTCTGCGCGTTAACAGACTCCACAAAAAGGGCCAAAGACACGATAGCAAGTATAAAACCCTTAAAAAGTTGCATTTTTTTCTCTCCAATACAATTTTATAAGAAAATGTATGCTTTATAGCAACTGAAAAGTAAGGAAAAGGTTTATCAGTAGCCAAATAAGGAAAAGATGCATGCAAAAACTAGCAGCGATGATACTTACGTAAATAAGTAATAAATTCCGTTAAATCAATTGGTTTCTACATTTCTATGTTTAAATAACTTATTATTTTTGTTGCAAATATGAAGCCTATAGACTATGATATTTTTTCATTTAGGTTAGTAATAAGAATAAATTTGGTTATTTTTCATTTTTTTCGAGATAATTTTTGTTGTTGAAATAATTCAACAAAATTTTTGTTTGAATTACAATAAGAGTGTCATGATTTCATAAAATCACTTGCAAATTTCTTTCTTAAATGAATGTATTCGGAATTTCTGATACAATTTGTCCACTTACTACTGAATGTATACGATTTTAAAACAATATTTGAATTTTTCTGAATATTATATTCTGATTTAAAATATTTGATTCAAAGAATTTTTAATTTTTACATCGGAAATGTGCCACTTACATTCTTCATTATTTCATGAACTTAAAATTATTGAAGCACTTGAATGTGAATTTAAAAAGAAATTAGTGTAGAGAAAATCTCCATATAGTGGATAATGCAACCTACAGTGGATAATCATAAATTAAGAGCACAAATTAGGGAAGAATAATTAATTATAATTTTAACTTATGAACAGGAAGAGCATTTTAACTATTAATTATATTGAATTAATTGTTTTACATATATATTAATATTTTTAATTAATCATTATTCACTGTAGGTTGCTTATGAGAGAGGGTTCCCCTACTGATGTTTTTGCTTCCTCATAGAGGAAGCTTTGTAATGGTGACATTTTTCAAAATTTTTAAATTCATTTAATTAAACCCTCCCTAATTTAAAAATGTCTAATACAATGTTCTAAGCAATTGTCCGGATGTGTGGATGTATGTGTGGATGTCACGCTTTTTTGTGAACACGATAACTAGAAGACGGTTGCAGATAATGTGATGAAATTTGGAGAGCTTATTTTCCTCACTAATATCTTGAAACTGACCGAAGGATTTCTAAAAATATCTATTGCACTTTTTTCTAGCACTCAATAATATTTTAAAAATCGGTTTTTTATAGTAAAACTTTTTTCATTCGCATAATTCAAAGTTGATGCAAGAACATAAAAGATTCCTTGGTTTGGGACGATTTGATTGACCTATAATATTAATACATTTTATTGAAGAGTAGGGAAGTTATGGTAATTTATATATTTTGAAAATCGGTTTTTTATAGTAAAACTTTTTTTCACTAGCATAATTCAGAGTTGATGCAAGAATATAAAAGATTCCTTGGTTCGAAACGAATCGATTGACCTATAATAATAATGCATTTTATCAAAGAGTGGGGAAGTTCTGGTAATTTATATATTTTGAAAATCGGTTTTTTATAGTAAAAATTTTTTCATTAACATAATTTAAAGTTGATGCGTAAACAGAAAAGGTGTGTTGATTCGAGTCGAATTGATTGACCTATAATATTAATAAATGTTATTGAAGAGTAAGGAAGCTATGGTAATGCATAATATTTTAAAATACGGTTTTTTATAGTAAAACTTTTTTCATTAGCATAATTCAAAGTTGATGCAAGAATGTAAAAGATTCCTTGGTTTGGGACGAATCGATTGACCTGTAACATCAATACAGTTTATTGAAGAGTAGGGAAGTTATGGTAATTTATATATTTTAAAAATCGGTTTTTTATAGTAAAACTTTTTTCATTAGCATAATTCAGAGTTGATGCAACAATATAAAAGATTCCTTGGTTCGAAACCAATCGATTGACCTATAAGAATAACGCATTTTATCCAAAAGTAGGGAAGTTATGGTTATTTATATATTTTGAAAATCGTTTTTTTATAGTAAAACTTTTTTCATTAACATAATTCAAAGTTGATGCAGGAACAGAAAAGATGTGTTGATTCGAGACGAATCGATTGACCTATAATATTAATACATTTAATTGAAGAGTATGGAAATTGTGAAATTGCATAATATTTGAAAACACGGTTTTTCATAGGAAAACTTTTTTTAGTAACATAATTCAAAATTGATGCAAGAACGGAAAAAATCTCTTGATTCGAGGCAAATCGATTGATCTATAATAATAATAATATACTTTATTGAAGATTAGGGAAGTTCTGCTCATTTATAATATCTGAATCATCAGTTTCAAACAGAAAAACTTTTTTCATCGACATAATCTAAAGTTGATGCATGAATAGAAAAGACTTTTTGATCATAAATTTTCAAATAGAGTAATATTATGACAATTTTTGTGAAGAAATCATAAAGCTGGGAAAGGGATAGGGTGCGTCAGAACTTTTCCTTTCCCTTTTCTAGTTCAAAAAATTATTATTTCGAACGCAAAATTTAATTTGTCTGATTTGTCTTTGTATTTAAAACATTTTTTGTATTATTTTGTAATTTTTCATTTTTGGTAAATTTCTATTTTTAAATTGAGCAAAATGAAGACTTTGGTTTGTCTATTATTGAAAAAAATAACTAATGCTTCCTCTATGAGGAAGCAAATACATTTGCTAACGGGAAGCAAAGTGCTCGTGAAATGAGCACCATATAATTATAAATAGAAACAAAGTGGAATCACTCGAGATCGAATTCACAGCTATTTTAAATGAAATTATTGACATACTTACCTTAATTCTTGCAATTATTTACAAAATAATTTCCTTCTATTGATTTCAATATGAACTCGTGTATACGGAATCATTTTTTATGTATTCAAACGAACTTTTGTGGATGTGAATAATTGAAGATACAATACAATAGTCCTGTATGATTTATCTTCCTTTATTTCTTGTAATCTAAAAGCATCTACAACACTTAAAGCAATGTTTCATTTAATGTATTGGTACCAATTTTAACTGTGATTTTGTACATTTCTCTTCTTTTTTTATATTTCGTTCACTTTCGCGATTGAAGATTACTAGCTCGCTATGATTGAACTGCAGCTCTGCAATCATGAAAAAAATACATGATAAAGACCTTCATCTTCATAACAACAAGATTTTAAATAACACAAAATATTAAAGTTCCCAATAAATGTTGAAATTAAAAACTTATAACAAAAATATTGACTATTATGCAGGAATAATTCTCCCTTAATTGTATCCTTAGAATTGAGCTAATTCAAATTTAAAAAAAATTGCAAATTGCAAAAAAAAAAAAATGAAAATACGTTAAAAGAGTATTTTTGAACGTAAATGTAAAAGAGCGTCATTATAACGTCTAAAAATATGGCCTATGCCCTGTGAATACGACCGATATAATATTTTTTATATCCAAAAGAAACTTGTATGAAGAAACTTAAATTTCTGGAATCAAGTATATTTTCTTCAGGCTTGATTCAATGCTAATTCTTTTTCAGTCTAATATTATCCCGAGTCGAAATTTAGGCACTACTTTGAATCTGTAACTTTTACCTTATGGTAGAAGCTGGGAGCAGTAAAGTAGTTTCTAAATAAGCAGAGATATCAATGCGATTTAGACCCTATTTTCACGATAAAAATGTCCGTAATCGGCTGTTTCTCCACGTTTAGCGTCGAATACGGTCTGTATTTAAAGCACATTAGAACCTCTTTTATGCCTCACTTTTTGCAACGAAGCAGATTCTCTAAAATCTCACACCAATATGTATGAATACAAATAACCCTGTCTTATTTATCAGGGAAAAGAAAATTATAATATCAGTAATAAATATTAACAATATTAGCAATCATTTTTCAGACATATTGTTCATAATATTCTAATCATATCGCTAACGCATAGTACATTGCAAAATCCACAATTACGAAGTATTGACCCCGATTTCGCACGTACGCAGGAAGTTTATTTACGACATTAAAGTGTAGATATGAATTTCAAACTTTTTTAATTACTTTAAAAAAACTAAGAGTCACATCGAAAAACTAAAAGCACCTATAGATTCGTCGCTGAAATATCCATAAGGGGTGTATTTTTTATTTTTTTGTTCAAAAAATTGGTTAAACAATCACATTATTTCTTATATTTTTGCAATTGATGTAAACAAACAAAGCGACAGATCGGAAAACCAACAGCGCCATTGCATTTGTCTTGATGATATCTAGGTGAGATTTTGTTTAGAACCATTTGTTGAACAATTAGCGTATTTGTTGTTCAGCGTACATTTTCTGTGTGCTTGCAGGTGTGGATTGAAACTTTCGTAATTAATTTGAAAAAAGACGTAGCTGAAGATGTTTTCAGTTTTTCCATATGAATCTTAGTTTTTTTTGGACTGATTACAGAAGTTTCAAATCTTTATCTACAGGCACACAGCAAATGTACGCTAATCAATAAATTCGCTCATTGTTTAACAAATGTTTTTTTTTAAAGTCACACCTAGATATTTTCAAGACGAATGCAATGGTGTTGTTGGTTTTTCGATCCGACGCTCAGATTGTTTATAAGAATTGTAGAAATATAAAAAATAACGTTATTGTTCAAGAAATTGTTTGAACAAAAAACGAAAAATGCACACCTAGATATTTCCAAGACGAATCTGAAGGTGCTTCTAGTTTTTCGATATGACTATAGTTTTTTTTTAATTAATGACAAAAGTTTTAAATCCAGAACTTGAGGCTAGATATTTGAATTTGATTCTGTGTAATTTATTATTTAAACGAATACAATGTCAAAAGTGGCCGTTTTAACAATATTATTTTTTGACCGCTTCATTAAGCAAAGATTTAAAAAAAGCTCATTAAGCATCATTATGAATGCAAGCGCACTAAAAAATACAAATATTTAGTTTAAAATTCAACCTGTTATAAATGAAGTATATACATAATTACATATAGAAATACTTGTTTGCGTAGTGCCATCCGCAGAATAAATTTTGTTCTCAACTGAAAACTCTGAAAATTTGCATTAGAATAATATTCATTGAGAAATAAGTTAATATTAATAATAGAAATACTGCTTTTATAACAACATGTCTCGTCGTTCCAAAATTCCATATAAGTAGTCAATTCTTTTTCATAAGTTTGGCTTTTCTTATCTTCCAACAAATATTATAAAAACATTAAAGTAGTAAACATTTTCTCGTGGAATGAAATGATTTCTTCTACTAGATCCAGTGGGAGACATGCAAATAGTTCTATTTTTTTAGGAAAATGTTTCAGAAACTCTTCATTGTTGTTGTTTAGTAACAACAAGTATTACACAGATAAAAAAGGAAAGAAAAAAAAAGATTTTTTTCTAAGAAATCATGATGCAAACAAATCAACCGTAATACTCTTGTAAAAAATTTAAAAACAATCAGTAAATTTGAATTAATATAACTGTTGATATATATTTCAATATATTTTTCTAATTGTTTAATTTATTTATAATATTTGTTGCTAACGAACAAATATTTTATTCTTATAATTTGGTGTGATTCTTAATCATTTTGAAACCAACTATAAATAGATTTTATGTGGCAATAAATACCCACATCACTGTGAAATATGCACCATTTCATTCACTATTTATAAAAATGTTCATACCAACACAGTGATTGACAATATTTAGTCATTTTCCATAATGAATATTATTCTTATACAAATTTTCAGCATTTTCAGTTGAGAGGAAATATTTTTCTGTGGTTAAACACTGAAAAAAAAATTAATTTATATATAAATAATTTACAACAATTAGGTTGAAGCTTGAACTAATTATTTTTGTTCCTTGAGTGTAACTGCAGATATTAAGATATCCAATGAGTTAATTTAATCTAATTAATAAATATATATAATATATATGTAATTGTTAGTTTATTATTGTAAAGTTTATGAAGCGTCAAAGTAGGTTCTAATAAGGAGCTGCCGGTTCAAGGTTATAGTGTCTAAATTTTGACTCGGGATAGTTTCTTTGATAATAAATCAATTGAAGATATAAATAATCGTTCAATTAAAGTACTTGCCATCAATATTTAGGTGCACAAAGGTAACCGACAAAAACTGGCATGCAGATACTTTTTTTGTCACAGCAAGGAATGCCTTTTACCTCACATTTTTTATAATTAGCAATGCAGCGATAGTTTTGTGCGTGAATTGACGCCACAAAAAGTGCAAGGCACACAATGGCAAGTGTGAAAATCTTTGGAAGATACATTTTTTCCTCTAGACTGAAATTTTATTAGTTCCAGAATGGTTTATATGTACTTCCTGCTTATGTTAAATATATGTCATGAGGAAACCGGTGTGTGCCGCTTAGGGGAGCTTCCTGGCAAATCAAAACAGAGTATTATACTCTGTGTTATCTTGTCAAATGAGAACAACGGCATGAGTGATATTTTTGTGCGAACATTTTGAAAAATAGAATTTTTAAACTCTTTACATTTTTGCAATCATTCATTTCCCCTGACTTTACCGACATTTTGGTGGATAGGAACCGAAAGAATGCAACAGATTTTAGCGATGATATTGAAAATGAACAATGTGAAAATACTGAAGCAAAAAATAACAGTTCAATTTTTGACGTTGAAATCTGTAAATTGTTTAATTTTAAACGGATGTAGAATCATCTCATGGAATAACTTATTGTTCATTTTTTAACACGCGAACTATAGTAAACTTTTAAACTTGTGAAATTATTTATATCTACAGTTGACTAATCTTAATTAAAAAAGTAAAAAATTGAACTTACCATTTAAAATAGTTGAAATAGAACTCATTTTTGAAAGCCCCGAGATATATATATATATATATATAAGTGATATGATTTGTTAAAATAACTCTCAACACACTCTTTAATTCTTTTAATACGCCTGCTGAGAATGTCTGACATAAATTATCCACTACTACTGAATCTATGAGACTTTAAAACAATATTTAATTTCTCTTGAAAATGATATTTACACCTAGTTACTAATTCATTAGAATTCCTTTTTTCGACCAGCGAAGTTAAAATATACTACTCTTCTGTTCAAATAATATATTTTTTAACGATTTCTCCAATCGGCACTTTTATATTTTATCTCAATTCCAGCAATTCTCTAAAATATCTTTGTTCTATTCATTCAAATATAATTTCCATTATTACCAATACTTTTTTATCTATTAAAACTAACTTTGGATGTGAAATGAACAATGTAATACAATAGCAGTATCCAATTTATTTTCATTTATTAATGAGTTGAATTTGTATACATTTATATTTTTTTATTCTTTTCATATTCTCGATTGAAGTTTCTTGTTGCAATGCTGGAACTGCAGCTCTGTTATTAATAAGGAAAATCCATAATAAATATGATTTTCTATCTAACATTAGATTTGAAATAATGAAGAATATTAAGGCTACTTATAAATAATACTGAAATTAATATTTTTATGAACAAAGTTTTCACTGATATCAATAAGGAATAATTTCCCCTTAGTTTAATCTTCAGAATTCAGCTGATACAAATGGGAAAAAAAGATTACTCGTATTTATGGTATCATGCAGTTTCTATAATAATTAATCAGTCAAAAATATAAACAGTCATTCAATTAAAGTACTTGCCAGAAAAAGTTATACACAAAGGAAACCAATTTTGGCAACGCAGTGTTTTGTTTTGTCACAGCATGGAATGCCTCCCAAAACACATTTTTTATAATCTCTGATGCAACGATAATTCTGCGAGTTAGTTGACTCCACAGAAAGCGTTAAGCACACGATGGAAAGTATAAAAATCTTTAAAAGATGCATTTTTTTCGCTTGACTGAATTTTTCTGAGGAAAGTCATGCTTTATAGAAACTGAAAAATAAGGAAAAGTTTTATCAGTAAACAAATAAGGAAAAATGCGTGCAGCTCAGGGGAGACCACCCTACAGTAGATAATAAATAATTATAAGCACAAATATAAATGAATAATCCATTCTAATTATCTACTCTATGTAGTCCCCTAAATTATTTATTTTGTATGGATTATTATTATTATTATTATTATTTTCGCAGAGATATTTAGTAGAATGAATTATTTTGTTTATTTTCATTGCATATTGAAGCATTTAAATGTAAACTAAAAGAAGAAGTAGAGTACTAAGAGGTTTTTCATCACGTTGTTGACTTATTCCTTAATTTTTTTAATTTCTCACAGAATTTCCTTTTATCGATTTCAATAATAATTGGTTCATATGGAATCATTTTTATGTATTCAAACTAACTTTTGTGGAGGTGAACGCAATGCAATGGCACTTTGCAATTTATCGTCCTTTATTTTTTTAAATTTGCAAGCATCTTCAACAGATAAAGCAATGTTTTATTTAATACATTGATATACCAACCACATCTAAGATGAACTTGTACATTTCTCTTTTTTTGCTTCCTCATAGAGGAAGCTTTGTAATGGTGACATTTTTCAAATTTTTTAAATTCATTTAATTGAACCCTCCCTAATTTAAAAATGTCTAATACAATGTTCTAAGCAATTGTCCGGATGTGTGTGTGTGTGGATGTGTGGATGTGTGGATGTCACGCTTTTTTGTGAACACG
>CAKNXH010002371.1:183109-204301 GCA_932178445.1 Andricus quercusramuli | reverse complement strand
ATTTTCTATCTAACATTAGATTTGAAATAATGAAGAATATTAAGGCTGCTTATAAATAATATTGAATTTAATATTTTTATGAACAATATTTTCACTGATGTCAATATAATTTTTCCTTAGTTTAATCTTCAGAATTCAGCTGATAAAAATTGGAAAGAAGAGTACTCGTATTTATGGTATCATGCAGTTGCTATAATAATATTAATAAGTCAAAAATATGAATAGTCATTCAATTAAAGTACTTGCCAGAAAAAGTTATACATAAAGAAAACCAATTTTTGCAACGCAGTGTTTTGTTTTGTCACAGCATGGAATTCCTCCCAAAACACATTTTTTATAATCTCTGATGCAACGATAATTCTGCGAGTTATTTGACTCCAAAAAAAAAAGCGTTAAGCACACGATGGAAAGTATAAAAATCTTTAAAAGATGCATTTTTTTGCCTGACCTAATTTTTCTGAGGATAGTCATGTTTTATAGAAACTGAAAAATAAGGAAAAGTTTTATCAGTAAACAAATAAGGAAAAATGCGTGCAAAAACTAGCAGCGATGGTAACGTAATAATACATATATCACTCTGATATTAAAAATATTTTGATTAGATATTTTTCTGTGATCCAAATGATTTCAAATTTTCCATTGTAAATGTGTAACTTAGGGCAGACCACACTACAGTAGATAGTCAATAATTATAAGCACAAATATGTATAAATGAATAATCCATTCTAATTATTTACTCTATGTAGTCCCCTAAATTATTTATTTTGTATGGATTATTATTATTATTATCTTCGCAGAGATATTTAGAAGGATGAATTATTTTGTTTATTTTCATTGCATATTTCGAAGAAAATATAAGCTTGAGTTTTAAACTTAAAATTATTGAAGCATTTAAATGTGAACTGAAAGAAGAAGTAGAGTACTGAGGGGTTTTACATCACATTTTTGACTTATTCCTTAATTTTTTTAATTTCTCACAGCATTTTCCTTTTATCGATTTCAATAATAATTAGTTCATATCGAATCATTTTTATGTATTCAAACTAACTTTTGTGGAGGTGAACACAATGCAATGGCACTTTGCAATTTATCGTCCTTTATTTTTTTAAATCTGCAAGCATCTTCAACAGATAAAGCAATGTTTTCTTTAATACATTGATATACCAACCACACCTGAGATGAATTTGTACATTTATCTTTTCTTATTAGTTTCGTTCATTTTCGCGAGTATTATGTTATGTGCATCTGTTATCTCTCATCTATGTTATGTTATCACATGACGACAACTGTATAAGCTCAATTATAAAATAAGCACTCAATTTTTGCAATTTTGTAAAATAATTTCATTTTATTGATCCAAATATTATTCCGCTCATCAGAAATATATTTTTTAATTATTCAATCAAACTCTGGGATAAAAAATAAACATTGTAATACAATAGCAGTGACTAATTTATTTTCGTTTATTTCTTAAAATCTGCAAGTGTGCAACATTATTATCTCCAACACATGAAGTAATATTTTAATACATTTAGACCAATTATAAATGAGATGAATTTGTATGCATTTCTATTTTTTGTAAATTCCTTTCATTTTCTCGATTGAAAATTCTTCTTGCAATGCTGCAACTGCAACTCTGTTATTAATAAGGAAAAATATATAATAAATATTTTGTTAATATAACAATAAGATTTTAAACAATATCAAATATTAAAGCTAATTATAAATAATATCGAAGTTAATATTTTTATTTAAAAAATGTTCACTGATGTCAATAAGGAATAATTTTCCCTTAGATTAATCTTCAGAATTCAGCTGATTCAAAATGCAAAAGAAGATTACTCTTATTTATGGTATCATATAGTTTCTATAATAATATATAAATGAAAAATATAAATAATTATTTGATTAAAGTACTTGCCAGGAAAAATTATACACAAATAAAACCAATTTTGGCAACCTGACAATGTTTTCTTTTGTTACAGCAGGGAAAGCCTCCGACAACACATTGTTTATAATCTCTGATGCAACGATAATTCTGCGAGTTGACTGATTCCACAAAAAGAGCTAAACACACGATGGCCAGTGTGAAAATCTTTAAAAGATTCATTTTTTTCGCTTGACTGAATTGTCTTGAGGAAATTTATCCTTTGTAGAAACTGAAAAATAAGGAAAAGTTTTATCCGTAAGCCAATAAGGAAAAAATATAAGCAAAAAATTAGCAATGATGGTATTTACGTGAATAAATAATAAATTCCGTTGAATCGCTTCTTTCCTTCATTTCTATATTCGAATAATTAATAAGAATCAATTTTTTAATTTTTTATTCGCATTTTTCATTTGAGACAGTTTTTTGCAAAATATGTAGTTTGATGAGAAAAATTATTTTTTGTTTAAAAATTCTTTGATTTTTGTAATTAATGAATGTTGGGAATGTCTGACATAAGTTTTCCACTACTACTGAATCTATTAGATTTTAAAACAATATTAGAATTTTTTCGTAAATTATCTACACCTTTTATTAATTATTAATAATATTGTTATTAGTTTCGTAAAAATATATCACTCTGATGATGAACAAATTCTGTTTTGACATTTTCATTTGATCCAAATGATTTTTAATTTTTACATCGTAAATACGCCACTTGAGTTCTTTATTGTTTTATGGAACAAATATAAATATATCTTTCATAATTATTTCTGCAAAGATATTCAATAGAATACATTATTTTGCATATTTTTATCGCATATTTCAAAGAAAACATGTATACGCTTAAGTTTTAAACTTAAAATTGTTGAAGCACGTAAATGTATATTTCGAAGGAAATAGGGTACTGAAGGTTTCTTTATGAAATTGGCAGCTTATTCCTCAATTCTTGCGATTATTTACTGTAATTTTCTTTTATTAATTTCAATATTAATACGATTATAAGAATATGATACAATAGCAGTCTACAATGTATCTTTGTTCATTCCTCAAAATCTGCAAGCACCTTTAACACATAAATAAATGTTTTATTTAATACACTGATGCTAATTATGTATAACTGAAATACATTTTGACATTTCTGTTTTTTTCTTGATTTTGTCCATTTTCGCGATTGAAGATTGCCTGCTTGCAATGGTTTAACTGCAGCTCTGTGAACATAAAGAAAAATACATAATAAAAACGATAAGGTTTATTATACAACACGATTTTAAACAACACCAAATATTAAAGCATTTTATAAGTGTTGAAATTCAAAATTTGTGAAAAAATGTCTGAGAACTAAATTGTTCATTGCAAAAAAATTTAAAGATTTTTAAAGAACTTTTTTCAAACATAAATGTAAGAAAACGTTATTATAGTGTCCAAAAAAGTAGCTTATGCTCTGTGAATATGGACAATACAATATTTGGTATATCTACAAGAAACTTCAATGAAGGAATCTGACTTTCTTCAAATCATCGTTTTTGTACGAATCAATTATTAAAAATATAAATAATAATTTAGTGAAAGTACTTGCCATGAGCAATTTATCTTCTGCAAATATAACCGATAAAAGCTGGCTTGCAGCTACTTTTGTTGTCACAGCAACGAATGCCTTTTACCTCACATTTTTGAAAATTTGCGACGCACCGCTGAATCTGTGCATTAATTGACGCCAAAAAAAGTACCGAGCACACGATGGCAAGTATGACAATCTTTGAAAGATACATTTTTTTCTCTAAACTGTAATTTTTTGAGTTGTAGGATGGGTTATATGTACTTTCTGCTGATGTTAAATATATGTCATAAGGAAACCGCTGTGTGCAACTTAGGGAAGTTATTGTACAAATGAAAACAGAGTATTATACTCTGCGTTATCTTGTCAAATGAGAACAACGGTATAAGTGATATTTTTTTGTAAATATTTTGAATGATAAAATTTTCAAACACTTTATATTCTTGCAGTCATTCATTTCGCCTGATCTTACCGATCTTTCTCTAGATAGACCCTAAAAAATACAACCAATTTTAGCGCTTATTAAAAAAAACAATGTGAATACACGCGAACTAAAAATAACAAATACAAAAACGTTACACAGAAAAAAAATTAAGTAACTTTTGTTTCTGAAACAGCCAATTCTTACCTTTATTCAAGAATTGTTATATCTTTGAATTAGCCATGTATGTGGCGTTATAAGTTTGAGATGTAGGTCAAAATCGAAACTTCAAGTTAAAATTTTTTGGTTATTGTGAGTAATATAGAAAAAACAAATATGTTTGGAATGTTTTAAAAAATTACAGAAGTTTAAAAACTAGTACTGCTATTAGTTCCAATAATTTTCATTTAAATAGGCGTTTTTAATTAGTCAAAATTATTCCTATTTCATTAGCGTCATCTTCAGAGTTCGAACATTCTTAATTCAGCTAGATAATATCATCCTTTCAACGATTTAGTCAATTCATTCATTAATAATAATACTTACATTCAATTTCGCTGCAAAACCCTGCTTTAGTAACATAGCACACAAAGAAAATTTGGTTGTCAGACGGACAAGAGTAGTCACATCCTATGGATTTTGGGTCGCTGAATATGACTCCAAGGTCAGAATTCCGCCATCACCCTCAGGATTTTTCCTAGCCTCAAAAAACATCGTTTTTCTGCTATTTTTGCCTTGAGAAATATGCAAAAGAACCGTGTTTTTTCCAATCTCGACCACAAATTCAGATTCAGCGGGGAAAAATATATAGAAATGATATTTTTTTGTCCGCTGGGCCCAATACATTGCGGTGGGAGAGGGGCTGCATAGAGAACAATACCGTAAGACCTTGCCAAAAAAAAATTTGTTTCGCCAAACCAGAGTAGTCACATCGTATGGATTTCGTGCCGCTGAATCAGAATCCACAGGATGTGACTACTCTGGTTTGGCGAAATATCACATTTTTTTCGGCAAGGTTTTACGGTAATTTTCTCTGTACAGTCCCTGCTCCTCCGCGAAGAAATGGGACCAGAGGGCCAAAAAAGACCATTTCCATGTATTTTTCGCCGCTGAATCCGAAATTTAGAGAAAAACCTGAATGTGCTGGTGGATTTCCGACCTTGGATTTAGATTCAGAGACCCAAAATCCATAGGATGTGGCTACTCTTGTCCATCAGATAACCTACTTTTTTGTGGGGCTGTGTAATTTTACCAATACTTTTGGTTTGTTTCTAACAAAATTTCTAGCTAGATCAAGAATATAAATGTCGCCAGTTTCAATATCAATTTTTTCCATGTAATTGGACACATTCTTCTTTTTTAACTAACAATGAAATCATTTGAGAAAACTCACACTAAGAAACCCAAGTTTTAAAAATTTCATAAATGCTTTTTAGTTTGGGGATTACCATGTCATTGAGAAAATTGTTCGTACAGCAAACACTAAATTTTCGAAGACATATAAGAAACCTAAAAAAATTCGTGTAAGTTCCATATAATTGTTGTGCATGAAAGTTTTACCTAATTGTACCGAAGTCTCATTTCTTCATTCAAAAATTTAGTATGGTATTTGCTATTGCGAAAAGCTTCCTCAATGACACGTTAATCCTCAGAATTGAAACGCAGTATATAAAAACTTGCAACGTACTTCAGAAACATGGAAAACATAAATTAGCTGTATTTGCATTTTATGCAATCTAAAAATAGACAAAAAATAAGGAAAAATTGTTATCATCAAGAAAATAAGGAAACAATGAATGTAAAATGTAACAGCGATGCATTATTTTTAGGTAGATAAATAGTCAATTCTGTTTAATCAATTGCTTTATACATTTTTACATATTCAAATAACTTGTTATTTTTGTTTTGAATGTAAGGTCGAATAAGATAATTTTTCAGTCATATAAAAAATGAATGAATTTTTCATTTTTCAATGTAATTTTCAATTTATATCTAAATATTCTCTTTGGAAAATTATTTCATGGAAAAATAATTTTTTGACTGAAATAAAAGTGACATATGATTTCTTAAGATTGAGACTATGCCACTTAATCTCTACTAAATTGAAAAATCAAGCAATTCTGCATAGATTTTTACCACTGATTTAAAAGATGAAGAATGTGAAATGAAAATGTTATTCTTTACTGCAAACCTACATGCCAAAAGCTTTATTTTGAGCGATCCTCGTAGAAAATCAAACTAAACCGAAAGCTTAGAGCATTGCAGTCTGGAAAACCAAATTTCCTTCTTTTTCTTTCTTTTCTGATTGTTTGATCACTGATATGAAAGGAAGTCAAAACATAGCATAGCAAATTTAATTCGTTTTCACAATTATACATGCTAAGAGCTTCAATCTGAGAAAAGCCCAAGGGAAATCAGACTAAACGAAAATGATGCAGAGTAGGGTTATGAAAAACTAAACATCCTTATTTTTGTTATTTAAAATTATTTTTACGCAACTGATATTAAAACAAAAAGAGTATAAAGAGAGTCATCGTGGCTCTGATGGTATAGTGATTGTATTATGTCCCAACAGTGCAGCCTTGGAAGTCACGCTGGCGCGGGCTCGATTCCCGAAGCAGGAAGCGAGACGGGATGTGCTTGCAGAAAGCTTCGCTTGCGTTCCTTGGTATACTACCCCACAGATAGCCTACATTTTATAATTAACCATATAGTACAGTCTTTAATGACCCTGCCAGTTGGTACGACTATAAACATTCAATTAATAAAAAAAGAAGAGTATAATCATGAAATTTCATCCTTTCAAAGCGTGATTTTGCTCTCAGTGTACATACCAAGAGCTTCAATTTGAGCCATCCCCGAGGAAGAGAGTACAACTTTTGTAGAAGCTAGGAGTGGTAAACGACAAATGGAGAAACGGTTTAACGATTTGAATATTATTTTGTTTATTACACATAATATTTTGATATAATTATACCAATTATAAATTAAATAAATTTGAACATTTAACTTTTTTCAAATTTCGTTCATTATCCCGACTGAAGATTCCTTTTGTGATGATTGAACCGCAGTTCTGTAATCATAAGAACGAATCCATAAAAACTTTACTATTACAATCGATTTTTAACAAAATAGTTCAAGTTTTAACCAAAAAGACAAGTTTTCAAATAAAAATACGAATTTTCTGCAAAACAGTTGAATTTTTAACCTGCAAATATTAATTTTCTATCAAAAAGACGAATTAGCAACTAGAAAAAAGAGTCATGCTTTATCATTTGGAATTGACGATTACTGCCAAAATTAATTTCAATTTGTGTAAAGTGAAATTACCTGACTTTTCTAAGAGTCGAACAATATACCTAATATGTAATTTACTATACAGCATCTTAACTACTATTTCATAGACCGAGTTTTCAGAGTTACTGAACAAATGTATAGTAAATGTATATTAAAATTGCAAACAATTTTAACAGCGTACACCTATTCGCAACATGGAAAAAATGTGTATCTTTCATCATTATTTTTGCAAAGAAATTCATGCGAACGAATAATCACTTATATTTTGATCGCATACTCCGCAGACATACAGCTCAAGGATTGAAAAGTGCAATTATAGATTTGAGGTTTCGATATCAAATTATTGACTTATTCCTGTCAGAAGATCTATAGGGATTGACTCAATTCATGCATATCTTTGGAATAATTTTCTTTTATTAATTGAAATAATATTACGTTTCTTATGAATATTTTTTTATTCATTCAAACTAACTTGTTGATGTCTCATAGAAATTGTTATACCAAAGCAGTGTGCCATTTATTTATTTTTTTAAATCCGCAATAGTCTTCAACGCATGAAGTAATATTTAAATACATTTATGTGACTCCGGTGCATTAACGCGTTTTTATGCGACAGCGTAGAGTATCGTAATGTTGTACATTACGATACAGCGGAAGATCACTCTTCACATTACACTCCGCTGTATCGTAATGTACAACATTACGATACTGTACGCTTTCACAACAAAACTTGTAAATGCACCGTCGACATATAAAATAATATATGCACCAATGAGCACAATTCGGGACTTCACGCGACTCGCTTACAATGCTCGCAGGACTTATCTCGCCTCGGCTTTGCCTCGGCTTCGATCGTCCTGCGAGCATTGCCGCTTGTCGCATAAAGACCCTCATTATGCACCTCGGCGCATAATATACTATTATACTTAATATAACTTATTTGAATCAGTATATTTATCTTTTTTTTTAATTTCGTTCATTTCCTCTGTAATTATAAGGCAAAATCCAGTTTCGAAACTTTCATCTTGACATCATTATAAAGATTCTGAAATTTATGGAATTATTACCTCAAAAGAAAGTAATGGAAAATTTTTCCTAAAAGTTATCTTCAGAATGGAGCTGATTCAAATTGTAAACGAAGCGTCTATTCTACACTCATCGAATTTCAGTGAACCTACACACACGGCCTATTGGAAGATACGTTTTTTCAGATAGTATCATAGTTTCAATAATATTAAACAAATTCAGAATATAAATAATTATTCAGTCAGAGTACTTGCCATTATATTTTATCTGCGCAAATGAAACCAATGAAAGCAGCATGGCAGATTTGGTTTCTGTCACAGTATGGAATGCCTTTTACTTCACATCGATGACCATTAAGGATGCAACGGTCATTCAGCGCGCTGATTAACGTAAAAAAGGACTAAGCACATGATGGCAAGTATAAAAATCTCCCAAAGATTCATTTTCTTCACATCACTAAAATTCTTTGAGTTACTGATTGATTTCTATATACTTCCTGCATATATGTGTGCCATAAGGAAACCGGTTTATGCAATTTAGAGGAGTCCTCTGACAAATTGAAACAAAGTATGCTCTTTATTATCTTATCACATATAAACAACGGTATAGGCCATATATATGTGTGAAAATTCAAAATAAATGCAAATTTGAAACGATTTATATTTTTGGAGGCACTTTGAGTTATATTTCAAATGTAAAACCCATATATTTTTCTGAACATTATTGTTTGTTCATTTTTAATTTTTCCACAGCAATATTTTTGGTAATCATTATTTTTCTTCGACGTTTCTCATTTTGTTCATCACTGTTTTCCCGCATATTGTGCGCAGAGATTCCATGCTAATCGTGCTAATTTTACTCTTATCCTTTTCTTGACTAGTCCATGTCTTGCTACCGTATAGCACAGTCGGTACAAATATAGAATTATGTATTACCATCTTAGCGTTATTTGATATATTTTTACTTCTGATAATGGACCCTGCTCTACTGATAACCATCTTACCCTCGTTTATGCGCCTATCTAATTGCCCATCTATCTTTCCGTCACTAGTGAATAGGCTACCCAGATATACGTACTTGTAAATTTGTTCTAATCTCTCATCATTTAGGACGATGTTGCACATTGTTTTCTCAGTTTTTATTCAAACATCATGATTTTTGTTTTATTTACGTTAATTTCGAGGCCCATGTTCTCATTGCTTGTATTAAGTTTATTCAACATTCTTTGCAAGTCCCCAATTGATTCTGCCATAACAATCTTGTAATCTGCGAAAGCTCACCCACGTGCCCTTACTGCTTCGAGATCGACACCTTCTTCGTCAAAGAAGACCATTCTTAGACACTTGTCCATGAGTATAATAAATAGGCATGAGAACATAACGCATCAGCAAATGAACAGAAAACTTATTTTCCTACTCTCCAACTTTGTTCTGTGATTTGTCTTAAGCTAAATAATTGATTCGAAAGTAATCTTCCTGGCATAAATTCACTTTAAACTTCCCATATCTTTTCTTCTATTATTTTCATCGCCCTACGAATAAGTATTTTTGAGCATATTTTACTTACGGTACTTAATAAGCTGATACGTCTGTAATTATTGCAGTTAATTTTATATCTCTTTCCTTCGTAGATCTTCACAGAAAAAACTAAGTGTGAACTTTACCCGGATTTCGGGGTAAAGATTACCTGCAACAAAAATTACCCCAAGTGGGTAAACTTTCCCTGAAGTCTCGGTATTTTTCTGGTTTTACCCACGCTTGTGGGGAACTTTTGACAGTTCTAACGATTCGGCAAGTCAGCTTTTCGGAAGCCGCACTTATACGATTTTCCTGTTACACCAACCATCAGCTAACTTCACTTCAGCGATTCAAAGCTAGTGGCTTTCCAATTTTCAAGACGGTGGTGACAACTTTAATGAGATCAAAAGACAGTTTCTGCCCATCGAGGGTAATATTTGTGTTTTACCAATACGAACGGGTAAACATACGAAGTTACTTGCAACACTATTTACCGTAAGTTTTTTCTGTTTTATATAAT
Source organism: Andricus quercusramuli (assembly GCA_932178445.1). NCBI lineage: Eukaryota > Metazoa > Arthropoda > Insecta > Hymenoptera > Cynipidae > Andricus > Andricus quercusramuli. The sequence goes on along the minus strand of CAKNXH010002371.1, from coordinate 194,035 downwards.
AGTTATTGAGCATATATTAGGAGCAGTTTGCTTGCCAAATGATATTGAAAAGCTTCTCTGTCTTTTTTCCCCCTCGAAAATAAAAAGTTTTTATTCCAGACATTTTTTCCGTAGGATGCGTATTTTTTGAGATATTCGTTGTCTCAAGTTAAAAAAAACACCCTGTATAAAATATGTGCATAATTTTACTTATGTATCAATGAGTACTTTTGTAATAATTTTATGCTGAATTTTATATTTAAAATATTTTTACTTATGTCTTTTAATTTCAGATCACTTTAGATATCTTATTTTTGTATTCATTTCTGAATAATTGATAATGATTTTTGGAACGATTTCTCATATTTTTGGTTTTTCTTAGATCTGTACAATTTTTTGTAACATGTGCGTTTTATGATGTTTTGGGTTAGTTCGAGAGGTTCGTTGAAAATGATGTCTCTTGTCCTGGCAAACGAAAAACTACAAAAGTAAAAAGGTCTCTTCTCCTTCTCTCTTGAAAGTGGGATGAAACGATTTTTAAAATCTGGCATACCTTAAGAATTTTCGTGTTAGAAGAGAAGGTTTGTTGTCCCCGGTACTTTGAATACTTGACCACTTAATTTTTATTAGTGATAGTTTCATACACAGGAAGTTATTTGATTACCATTTTTTCTTTATTAATTTTAAATGAATCCTTGAATAGATCGAATTTTTAATACTTTTTTGATCTCATTGTAAATAATAATTTTCACATCATGGTCATTTTTTCACTAATGAATGCAAAATTAGATTAGGTAATCTTTTAAAAAGGTATTAGGTTTGATTTTTTCAATTAGCATAAGAATATCGTCGCCCTAAAGTTATATTACGCCATGTCCCTCAACTGTTAAACTGAGAAAATCAAGTTACAATTTTAAGCTATTTTAGTACTATTATGAATGTATTTTTGGTGATGTGGAAAATTGGGGTTGGACATGGCGTAATATGAAATTCAAAAAATTCATTTTCTCTCAGAATTAAAGTACGTCATGTCCATAACAAATATTTATAAATGAACTATTTATGATGAAATTCTTAAGTAAAAAGTTTGACGGAATGATAGTTTACATTATTCTCTTGTATTACATACCTCGAATTGAATATGTTACTCCCAAGTTATTGACTTTTGAGCAATATTCCTATGGTTACTTTTAAGTTTAAATATATTTTTGGAAATTGTTATTTCTCAAATTAAACTTAGGTTATCCATATAAAATATGCAATACCAAGTTGGCATTCTTTCATTTATTACAATGCAAAGAAGGACATGGCGTGATATAATTCTAACTTTTAATTAACGTCACTATTTCAATTAATAATTGTAACAACCGAGGAAATAAATTGCAGGGAAAAATGTATGAAAAAACCAAGTTTAACCCTAACCAAGCCTAAAAATAATAATGGTTCAAAAATTTCAAAAATTGGACATAGCGTAGTATAACTCTAGGGTGATGACATACCTTGTAGTTTCCTATAAATAATCCCTGATTGGCCCCGAAACATTTTGATTTCCTGGTTCCTCTGTTTCTCCCTCTTTTTTCATTTGGTTATTTTTGTCTCTAATGAGCCGAAAATAAAGGTAGTTTAAAGGTCTGTTTTTTAGTTGTGAATCTTTCTCATGCTCATTTTGCATAAAATTATTCAGGATTAAATACATTCCTGTTTGATCTTAATTTAAGAAAATATATATATATATATATATATAAAATAGCCAATTATTATAGGTATTATTTTAATTGATGAAATTACACAAATTTTTAAACAAATAAATAACAAACAAGTAACTAGTAGTTCATTTAGGATTTCAAAGTGGATAAAATATTGTTTCTTAGATTTTAATTAATATTCAAAGGAGCACAGGTGCTGAAAAAAGGCGTTTCTCATGCACATTCAAATGACTTCAAACAGACAAATTTTCTGCATTCAGATTGAAACTGGCGACGATGTAATGCTTGAATCAACTTTAAATTTTTTACTTTATCAAATTATGGAATTTTGATGAAAAAAAATAACTTTGAAACGAACCTGAAAACCTGCCATTTTGTAAAATTTTAACATTTTGTTGTGAAAACAATAGTTTACGTGAAATGCTAAAATTTATACTATCACATGGAATGACCGGTATGCTACTAATATGCTCCTAATTTTTTATTTTCCAGCAAATATTGAATAAATTTATTTTAGATCTATGTCTATGGAAATATTAAAGATTATTTTATAATTAATAAAGTGTGATTCTTGAATAATTGAAATATAATATAAATATACGGCTGCGAAGTACTATGGACGTATTCACTATGGGTGTAGTTATTTGTGCTCATTTTGTGAGCATTTTGCTTCTTCATAAGTATCTTTGGCTATTTGTACCAAAATTTCGATATGAATAGCTCCCAGATACTACTTTGGCTATTTGTACCGAAATTTCGGCAGTAAACTCCCAAAGGGGTATCACGAAGCTATTCGTACCGAAACTTAAGTGCCCGTAGACAGATATTATTCTATATGACATATGACTATAAATTTTAATTCATTGTATGTATGCTTTAGTATGCTACACACATAAACCTATACTCATTTTATTAAAAATATTTAACTAATAGTTAGTGTCATTTCAGTAACTGAATCAATAATGAATAAAATACTGGACTAGAGTTTAATTTCTATTTATTGCGAAATTATATACAGCTTCTGAAATGTAAAAGCAACACACATATTTCCAACTTTAAACTATTGAATTTATTCTCTCTTGGTTTCCTTCATCTCCTTTGTAGCGGGGAATTATCAATACCATATTTAAGTAATAAATATACATATTTTCTTCTCCTCATTTTGCAATAAATATTCGTCTTCCAGAAATTCTCCTCGAAAATTTAATTCAATGAAGAAGTTGCAACCCTGAAATAAACAATGAGCATTTCCTGATAATATATCAATAATGCTTCCAATTTTAAATTTTCAATCAATTTAGAAAGCATTTTAATTGAAATTTTTGAATTTAGAACATCTCATATATTTTTTGTCAATTTATGATTTTGAATCATCAAAACTGAATTATTTGGCATTTTGACACATTCAAAATAGAACATTCTTAAGTTTAAAATTTTCATAGATGAATTTCAATTGAATGTTCAACAGCAACAATTATTTGCATCCACTGACGAAATTATCAATAAATTAATTACAGTACTTACTTACGCTATGATAGGATACGTATGTCAGCAATATATGCATCGGTAACCTTTTCGAGTAGGTTTACATTCATAACCCTCACAACAAATAGTGGCATTTTTTTTTAGACTACACGAAAAATTCTCTAAAAGGCAAAGCCATTTATCGGCGTTAATTGATGCTATGAAAAAATGTAAAATAACGATAAAGACGACAACAAATTTTTTACACATCTTTTCTTATTGCAACTTTAATACGTGGTGCTCAGTACACGACTACACACCAGACATCACATAGCTTCCCCTCACGCAGTAAGATCATAATGTTACATCATCGGACGATGCTGATAAGCGAGTACAGACAGTCTTTCATCAAATATTTGAAAGAACATTAAAAAAAAATCAACTTGAAAAAGTCAAATTGGGCAACAAAATTTCATAAGAAGTTTCTAAATAACGTTATAAACGGTTTATTAAAGACAGTTAAGGCCAATAAGCCGTGCTTCGGCTTCCACTTTTGCCTGCCCGCTTGGTATTCTTCAAACCATCATCCAACCAGGATGCACGCATCGTCCTCGGCAGTGTGGTGTTACCACACAACGAGCTCATCAGCCTTCGGCATCCTGGTTGGGCATTTTTGGTTAAACAGCGCGCCCTTGAGGCTTCTTCATCGAGGCGACCTTTCTGAACACCCTGAATCTCATCGTCCCCGGCTGATGATCAGTCCGGGGCTTTCCTTCTGCTGCAGCGCAGAGGAAGCACTGCGGCGTACTTTCGCACGCCGCAGCTCTATGGCCCTCTTTGCCACACCTCCAACACGATCTTGTCCCATTTGGACCCTTACACTTCGCCGCCATATGACCAAAGCCCTGGCAACGGTAACATCGAAGTACCTCCGCCTTCTTCCGGACCCTGCAGGACATCCAAACCACGTTTAGATGTCCTGTCCGGATGAGTCGAGTCGCCAGCTCCTCGTTGAGCTCAACGTAGGCCTTAAGGTGACCCCTGAAGGCCCTCTTCGTGATGTCCACCTTCAAATTTTCCGTAGATATACCGCCGAAGTGATTTCGCGCGGCCTCCTTCACCTCCTCCATGTCTGTTGTTGAGTCCAGATCAAGGACCTCAACCTCCAGGCGCGGAATGAGTTCCCGCACGGTGTTTTCCTCAACAACTGCCTCCCTGATAGCAGACGACAGCTTTGCCCTGCCGTCCGCTGTACGGCCTACCTCTATGAGGACCTCTCCCTTCCTCGTCTCTCGGCTTAAGGACCTCAGCATAGCTCGATCCCTGAGCCGGTTTTATCAAGACCGCCTCGGGTCGAGCTCTTCTAAGCTGCTCCTTCTCCTTAGTAGATGCGGGTGCAGCTATTGTCGCGCCTGCCACACTTTTCTTCGGGGTTGAGGACGCTACTGCTGTAGTGTGCGTCCTTGGCTTCTTCGTCGCTTGTTTGGAGGAGCCAGCCTCAACGGGACTCAGAGTGGGCTCCCTCTCTCGCACCTCATGATGAGGAGTGGGAGTTTCCACAGTTTCTTCGGTCTGAGTACCGTTGTGGCTGCTTTCTTTCTTCGCCATAGCCCTCCTTACGTGTTCCTTCGCCTTTTGCCGGCAGCCCATCCAACCTCTCCTGCAATGAAGCTGCACCGGAATTCGACTCGAGTGATGTAAGATCCTACCTTCTGCGCCAGATCCTTCACCTCCTCCAGTCCATGCCTGATGAGCATGAACATATTTCTCTTTGAGTCTGAGAAAGCCTGCATCCTTTGCACGGTGCACTTCAACTCGTCGAGGTGCTTCCGATTCTCTCCAGTAAATTCCTCCACCTTCAGTATGTCCTGTTTAGCTTCTGTTTTTTCCTCAATATCAATTTCCTCCACCACGTCCAACAGACCATCCAACTCCTCACATACACTCCGGTTTAAGCTTTGTTTATTCGTCTGCATGATGTTCCCACGAGTGGCTAGGGAAATAGAGGTCCACCCCCCAGAGCCCTGCATGCGAGGGTAAGGTCTGCATACTCTAGAAGGCGACCTGGTATCCTACAGATACCGTTTGGAACACCACACCCCTGGTGCCATGCAGCCTTCGGTACGGTTGATTAACGCCTTGACTTGGAGGTTTTTCCTTCGGGACCATCCCTGGACCATTGTCCGCGACTGCTTATTGAGTTGTGTAACCGTATTCAGCAGAAACCCTCGGTACAGGGCCCTCTAAATATTCAAAGTAGGGCCTGTAGGTTCAAACGGAGTCAAAGGAGGCTCTAATGTTTCATTCTCTAGGAGCAAAAACCTCAAAGTAGGGGCTATAGGTTTAATAGCGTCAAAGTAGGTTCTGATGAGGAGCTGCAGGTTCAAAGTAGGCTCTAAATTTCGACTCGGGATATATTCTTTGTTATTTTTGTCCTTAAATCCAATAAAAAATGAAAACTCTTTTTTTCAAGAATTATTGTTAATCACATTCGACAAAAATTCAATTTCATTCTTCTGAATATGTTCACTGATTCTGTAAGACGACTTTATAGTTTAAGGGCACAACGCAAAATGTGACGTCTCTCCTTTCCTTCCTCAATCCTAAAACAGGGAACATATCTTCGTAGAAAGGAGATCGTAAAAGCCTGGTGTTGAAAAAACACTTCAAAGACTGTATTTAAAATATTTTCCCAAATTTACAAACTTTCTTTTTGAGAAAATTTGCTTATTTTTTGTTTTCCAGCAAATATTGAAGGCATTTGTTTCAAATCAATGTCTTTAGAAATATTAAAGATTACTTTATAATTAATAAAGTATGATTCTTGAATAATTTAAATATAATATAAATGTAATATAATTATATTCAAGGAAATTTTCAACGAAATAGTCAAATTTTCAATCAAAGAGATAATTTTTTTTTTTAATTTTCAACTAAGAAAAATATAGATTTACTACCACAAATGGAATAGTGAAATTTTACAAAATTAATTTTCAATCAGAAAAGAAACAAATTTAAGCATTTGATTGAAAATTCGTTTTTTTTTGCTTGAAAATTAAATTTTTTACCTGAAAATTTAACTTTTTCACTTTTTTTATATATTTATATTTTTTACCTGAAAATTCATCTTTTCGTTGAAATTTTTTTTCTTTGTTGAAAATTAAACTAATTGTTTGAAAACTCGCGTATTTTGTTAACATTTTTTGCAGAAAATTAATATTCTTGGTTGACAATTCAACTACTTGGTTGAAAGTAAAAGTTTTTTTTTTAATTCATTTTTCTGGTTGAAGATTCTTGATTTTATTTTTTAAAATTTTCATCTTAAAAGGTCTCATTTTATCCTGTTGAAGGGCAAGATAGTTCATTTATTAATTTCAAATGATGTTTTAAATTGTTTTTATCAGCATTTAAAAATTGAATACCTGTAAATAATTTTACAGGTATTGAGTTATTAGTTTCTACATTCAATAACACTGCAGTCCCGCTTTACCAGCCGTGTCGAGGGTACCCTCAATGGCCTCGAGGGTGAATCGAGACTCTCTAAACCGTAAATAATCAGGGCCGTGTGAACCATTCCTGTTGGATTTTTGTCCTAAAAATATGTTTTCTTTGTATTTTTGCCATTTTGCTTTTATAATATCATAATGAACGTGAAAATGTTTGTGCTCAAAAATCAAACTTTATCAAATTACTGAGTTATGAGTACGTACGTACAGATAAAAGGGTGGCCTGATAACGGTCAATAAAATTAAAAAATTCGAACTCTGAAGATAAACATTTTTCCATTTGAAGGAATAAAAATCAAAATACAAATTAAAGCACTCAAAGTGGAACTCTTGAATTTTGAACTTTTCAATTGAAGTTTGAGTTTTTGATTTCAAAAATGTTGTATTCGAAGAAGCAATAATGAACACATATAAAATGGAAGGTTCTAGCACTTTTTATTTAAACAATATTAAATGAAATGTTGATAAACTGCAAAATTTAGAATTTCTAACTTTTATAAATTATAGAGTTCAAAAATTCAGATTAAATTCCAAAAATATGATACCACGGCGTCATTTTTAATGCTCCAAATTGAAGAATCAATCAATGAACTTCAAAATTCTCAAAATTATATCATGCTAAAAGCATTTTTAAGCCAGAAACATTGAAAATTGAAAAACTGAACACTTCGTAAATTAGAAGTTAAATTTTTGTCATTCCAAATATTTAAAACATCCTTGAGAAGCTTCAAAATATCATTCCCAAATCTTGAGAAATCTGGAAGTTATTTTCAAATTTTTCAAATTCAAAATTATTTTTGAATTTTGCTCAGAAAATCTAAATATTTCAATAAATGATAAATGTTAAATGATAAATGCGTTTATCAAACATTCTTAACTGCAAACGCTTTTAGTTTTTAATTGTACAAGTCTCCTGACTGTCCCTTTCCCCCTCGCACAGATAAAAGCCCAGGCAGTGATCGAACCTCATAATGGCCTAGCAGCAAGTGCAGGATCTCGGATTCTTACAAGAAATTTGAATCGATTCACAAAAGACTTTTTTCGAGGACAAAAAAGTATGGGAAATTATTTAAACTTTGCAGATATCTTACACACATATCAAATAAGAATTCCACAAAGTTCCTACTCTGAGGCACCAAATCAAGTACACCAAATTTAAAGCTGAAAATAAATGAAGAAAATGTGCTAACTAAGTTGTTGATTACTTTATCGAAAATTTCTTCAAATGAGGCGGAGGACAATCTGAAAAAATACCAATAGGGAGAATTCAGGTTCACTGATGTCAAAAGAAGTATTCATAATCATCAATAAATGAAGCAAGAATATTTGCGTAAAAATTGTTCTTGACCCTACTTTTTTAGATAAACGGTTAACTATACAAAAAAGTCGAAACAACTTTATTCATACAGAACAAGAGGCCGAACATTTTTGTTTTTGACTATTCTTTTTTATTTAACCATTGCTATTGTTAATAAATAATACACTAAGCAAATGGCGCAAATTTACTGTTAGCAACAATCATGACTGTTATCACAATGAAAGAATTTGGAAGTTTACTATAATTTATGACCAGTTATTTCAATTTAGTTGTGATTTAAATTTTACTTCAACTGATGCTAAAATTAAAATTCAGTGTTTAATTATAATTATAAATAATGAAATTGGAACAGGTTCTTCCCTCGATATTGACCTAATCAATAGTGCCGTAATATCGACGTAATATTGATGTAATAATGCGTAATAGGGTACCTACGTAATAGAGTACCCCGTACGGGTTTTTGACAAGTGAATGCCCTCTCGGAAATTACACAAGTAGAATCAAACAAGAATCAATCTTGAATGCTTTTACACAAGAAAAAAAAAGATAGCGAATGTCATTGAACTATTCATTATATTTTTCTTACACTTAACAATAAGGAAATATATAAAATATGCGTAGGATAATTGTGGACTTTGAACTTGAAACAATAGAAAAAAATGGAAAAGTTTTGATTAAAACACATTAAATCCCAATTCATAGTTTTTAAAACAACACCGCTAAAACCCAGATAGATAGTTCACAACATGAAAATTAACTTTCGAGTTTTCTGTGAACTTTTAATTACAGTTTTCTAAACTTCTAGAAAAAAATTGTTGTGAAATTTAGTTCCTAAATATTATTTTTAAAGTGTATGTCCAAAACTAACGCTAATATGATATCATAATTTATTAGAGAAATTAACTATTTTGCAACTAAAGTATACCAACTCTAAAATTGTTTATAGATAATTCTAAGATTTTCTCAATACTTTGATGTAGTGCAGTCTGACTAAAACCCTCTATTACTACTACTAATAATAATGCTACTACTGTGTCTGTGTCTGTAACCCATACGTGGCGCGTCCCCGGGTGGCGGATAGGGGAATGCTCGCTGGAAACAGAGGGTAGGGCCGAAATAAAATAGGCCCCGCGGACCAAACAGACTGGGTGAAGGACACACCGAGAAAAAACCATGACCTCTTCCTGTTGCGGCCCTGTATCGAGGGTTCCTACTGAATATGGTTACACTACTCAATAAGCAGTCGCAGGTAATGTCCAGGGATGGTCCCGAAGGAAAAACCTCCAAGCCAAGGCGTTAATCCACCGTGCCGAAGGCTGCATGGCACCAGGGGTGTGGTGTTCCATACGGTATCTCAAGGATACCAGGTCGCCTTCTAGAGTATACAGACCTTACCCTCGCATGCGGGGCTCTGCGGGGGTGGACCTTCATTTCCCTAGCTACTCGTGGGAATAACATGGCGCAATACAATACTAACAGAAACGTGAGCGAGGAAATGGGTGGTCCTTTGGAAGTGACGGAGGAATCTTATGTAAGGGAGGCATCGGCGACGAAAAAGGACATTGAGATGATGGAGGAATCACTTTTAGAGGTGTACGCTAAGTTCGATGAACTAAAAGGCGTCATCCAAGCGATGAAGGAGTTTTGCAGCACGAGGAGGAACATGGACCTCCCAATCAAGCAAGGTCTAATAGAAGCTGAGCGACTGATCCACATACTTAGTGACAAATCAGACAAGAACGAAGGCGTGTATAGAGATCTGATTGCAACTTTAGATAAATCAGTTCTGCTTACTAGCATCACATTAAAGGAGAGAGAAGACAATGCGAAGGGGACTCAGACCGAAGATGCCGAGGAAACTCCCGCCCCCAAACTGGGGAAGCGTGAGCGGGAGCTCACACTGAGTCCCGTCGAGGCGAACGAACACAGACCGGCGACAAAGAAGGCGAAGACCCGCAACGCTGCTGCAAAAGCGACGTCTACGCCAAAAAAGGGAGGAGAGAGTGCTGCAGCAGCAGCACAGATGCCAAAAGCGGAGAAGAAGACGAAGAGAAGAGCTCGACCCGAGGCGGTTCTTATCAAACCAGCCGAGGGTCTAAGCTACGCCTAAGTCCTCAAGGACCTCAAGTCGAAGGTGAAGCCGGACACCCTTGGTGTAAAAATCAGGGGTGTCAGGCAAACCAGGAATGGGAAGGTCCTTGTGGAGCTCGGACCTAGAGCAGAGGGCAGGGCCGAATTTTCGGCTGCTGTCAAGGTGGCGGTTGGGGTGGGTGGTATCGTGCGCGAGCTCGTCCCCCGTACCGAGATCGACGTCTTGGACCTTGATCCTACGACTCATGCTGGTGAAGTAGAAGCGGCTGTGAGAAGCCACTTCGGAAACGAGGGTGTGGGAGAGGTGAAGGTCAGACTCACGGAAAAACCCTTCAGGGGAAACCTGAAGGCTTTCGTGGAGTTGGCCGAGGAACTAGCCGCGAGGATGGTACGCACAGGACACCTGAAGGTGGGGTGGGTGTCCTGTCGTGTACACAAAAAGATGGAATGGGTTCGGTGTTACCGCTGCCTGGGCTTCGGACATATGGCAGCCGGTTGCGATGGCCCAGACCGCACAAGGGCCTGCTGGAGATGTGGCAAGGAGGGCCATAAGGCTGCGGCTTGCGAAAGTTTGCCGCAGTGCTTCCTCTGCGTCACAAATGAAGATAAGCCCCGGACAGATCATCGTCCCGGGACAATGAGGTGTAGGGCGTTCCGAGAGGCAGCCTTATCGAGGAAGCCTCAAGGACGCGCTACCTAGATGAGCACTACCCAACCAGGATGCCGAAGGCCGACGAGCCCGTTGTGTGGTACCACCACACTACTGAGGACGATGCGTGCATCCTGGTTGGATGATGATCGGAAGAATGCCAAGCTGGCACCCTAAAATGAAAGTCGAAGCACGACTTAGTGGCCTTACCCC
>CAKNXH010002371.1:134296-183009 GCA_932178445.1 Andricus quercusramuli | reverse complement strand
AATGTGTTTGTGTTTTCTGGGGTTTTTCCGTTTTTGGTCGAGTCCCCAACACAGTTTTAAAAATTTTTCCCCCCCCCCCACAAAAAAAAAAAAAAAAAAAAAAAAAACTGCTACTGAATATTAGTGGTTTATTTTTCTAAATGATAGTTTTGGTAATTGATATTTTGCTTACTGTCGATCCTCACTCATTTTTTCGAAATAGTTGAACTTTAATGGATAATGCGTAATTTTTGCGAAGAAAACATTTACTAGAACTTCAATGTTTTCAATGTCTAAAATAGTTTAATAATCTTCAAATATAATTATTTTTTGAATTAGTTTATCAGTGAAAGAAATGGTTTTAACATTTTCAGCCATAGAACAATTTACCCTTCAAAATTGGAAATAGTACAGTTGTAAAGAATGTTTTACCCAAATGATGCCATCAATTGCAATAATTAATTCGAATATTTTTCAAAAATTGTTAAGAAGCGATAGTCAGAAAAAACTCAGTTGCAAAAAACTTTATTTAGAATACATTTTTCATGTAATTTAAAATTTTTTAATTAAAAATAATGTTTTTTATTGAAAATGACATCCTCATTAAAATTATTTTGATTCTTAAAATCATAGAAAAACTTTTCATTCCAAAGATCTGATTTTTGTATGATATGTGATATTTGTTTATCGTTTGTATCCAAATTAAGATACGAAAAAATTATTACACACGGATAAAGACACAGCTTGAGAAAAGGAAACAAGCCAAAAATAGATTGGATGAAAAAAACGGATGATTTTTATTCTTATTTATTTATTTTCTATCATAGATGTTGGAGAATTTAAGCAATGTGCAATATAGCATTTTCGACTGTGGTTCTTCATATGATTTTTAGGTATCTCCATGAGTTTCATTTTGAAAAATTGAACATCCCTCTGCAATGAAGGAACTGCAGCTTCTATAATCAGAAAAATAAATTAAATATTCTAATATATATATATATATATATATATATATATATTGCAATTTACCATAAAATGGACCTAAGCAGCGCTTGCGGGAGGGAACCGGCTCATCAGCAACTTTATTTTTTATAATTAATTATCATGTTCTTTGAAAAGGAAATTTTGAGATTAGCGATTGTTTTCTATTTCGCAAATGTTGACATTTATTTTAAATCTGATTTGTTGCAATATCATTAGATATAACGAATAAAAAGAATATATTATCGTATAATATTATCAGTTTTGAAAACTGTGTTAGATTGTTTGAAAAAACTCGTGAAAGAATTGATTTGCAAAAGTTTGTGGAAATCTGTGCAATGGGTCATATTTTCTAGCACCCAAACAAGATTTATGCCGATTTTTACATGGATACGATGTATTTTTTGTCCTATAGAATAATTTTGTAAGAATTTACAGTTTTGTAGAGGAAAGCGGTTCATTATTATTTTATTATAAACCACATTTGCAATTGTTTTCCCTAATGTTTCCTTAATGTTTCCTTAATGTCGCGATAAGTCATAGTAACTTTATTTGAATAAGAGTGATTTGTGAACTCATAAATAATCCATTTTTCTTTTAAGCTTTCCTTCCGAGCACTTGAAAAAAAATTCTCTATGAGTGAGCAACTTGGCGCCAGATTGTAGCGCAAAGTCCCTCTCTGCCTCTCTCTCTCTCTCTCACCGAAGTATAATAAATAGTTTTTATGAATTAAATGTATTTTTGTGGTTTATAGTACACAAGTAAGTCAGATACAGATTATATATTCGAAGCACCAATAACTAATTTAAATTTCTTCTTGTACTTTACTATAAATAAAAAAAACGAATTTTTAACAAAAAGTAGATTTCCAAAGAAATTGTCGAATTTTAAAATAAAAAAAAACTAATTTTCTACAAAAAGCTAAGGTTTCGACAAAAAATGAAGTTTCAAGTAATAAGATTACTCTTGTACAAAAAAAAAGAAAGAATTTTCGTCCAGATAGTTGAATTTCAACTAAAAAGAACTCAACCCAAAATAGAATAGTTCAATTTTCAGTTTAAAAATACTTTTCAAGTGAATAGAATGAATTTTCAGAAAATCGTTAAATTTTCAAGCAAATACAAAAATTTTAAACTAAGAAGATTAAATTTCTATCCGAAAAGTTGAATTTTCAACCAAATAATGAAGTTTTTAACTTAAAAAGGTCCATTTCCAGCAAGAAATGGATCAGTTGAATTTTCAGTTGAAAAATCATTACTATTATTATTATAATTACAGGAATTTTCAATCGAACAGATGAATTTTCAACCAAGATTTTCTGCCAAAATATGTGAAGCTTTAATGAAAAAAAATGTTTTTTAGCCAAATAATTGAATTTTCGAACAAAAACATTAATTAAGATTGAAAAAGAATTTTCTCCATCAACTGTAAAACATTAATTTTCAATGTAGAATAGAATAGTTTCCATTAAAAAAATTAATTTTCAACAAAAATAAACCAATTCTTAAAAAAGACATGAATATTTAACCAAATAGTTGATATTTCATCTGAAACAGATAAATTTTCAACCAAAAATGGAATATTTATATTGTCAGTTTAAAAAATTGCTTTCTAATACGCAAAACATGTATTTGTTTGAAAAGTACATGAATTTTCAACCAAATGGTTGAATGATCAACAAAAAAAGATGAATTTTCAAATAAAAATATAATAATTTCGGTGAAAAAATTACTTTTTGATTGAAATGAATCAATTTTCCAAAAACTACATTTTCACACAAATAGTTGACTCTGCAACTAAAAAAGGTAAATTTTCAACCTATAATAGAATAGTTAAACTTTCAGTTTGGACAAAAAATTATTAACCAAATAAAATTAATTTTCCACAAAATAGTTCAATTTTCAACCAAATAGATAAATTTTAAACCAAAAAGATCAAATTTATACCAAGACGAATTTTTAAGCGAATAGTGGAACTTTCTACTAAAAATAATCATTTTCAACAAAAAAGGAGTAGTTAAGCTTTCAGTTATAAAATACATTTAAAAAAAAATTTCAACATAATAGTAAAATTTTCATCCAAGGATATGAATTTCCAACTAAAATGATGAATCATCACAAAAAATGCCTTTTCAACAAAGTAGTTTAACTTTCAAATAAGTAGTTAAATTTTCAATAAAAAAAAAGATGAATTTTCGAACAAGAAAGATCAATTTTCAATGCAGAGAGATGAATTCTCTACTATAACAGATGAACTTTTATTCCAAAAGGACGAATATTTAACAAAATAGTTGAATTTTCAACTAAAAAAGAATTTTTTGTGCCAAAAATGGAGTAAGAAGAATTTTAAGCTAAAAAAAATTAATTAAAGAAAAATAATGTTCAACCGGTTAAATTAAACCAAAAAAGACAAACTTCCAACCAAATAGATGGATTTATAACCAAAAAAGAGCATTTTCAACAAAAAGTTTATTTTTAGCCAAACAGTTGAATTTTCAAGCCAAACAGACAAATTTTCTATAGAACAGATCAATTTTCGAATAAAAAGGTGCATCAGTTGTAGCAATTTTTTTAAAAGTAGTTGAATTTTAAACCGAATTGTTGATTTTTCAACAAAACAGTACGCATTTTGAACAGAATATTTGAATCCTCAACCAAAACTAATTAATTTCACCAAACAGTTGCATTTTCAACCAAAAAAGGATTAAGGATTAAATATCTATAAAAAAAGACGAATTTTCAACTAAAAACATGAATATTCAGTTGAATTATTGAATTTTCAACTAGAAATCACTGCACTTGAATTAAAATTTTAAAAATATCAATTTCGAACAAAGAAAGGAATAGTTACATTTTCAGTTTAGAAAATTAATTCCTAATAATAAAAAAACGAATTTTCAATGAAACACTTACATTTTCTACCAAAGATATGAATTTTCAAATAAAATTATGAATCTTCAGAAAAAAAAATTTCAACAAAAGAGTACAACCTAGAAAATGATTTCTAGCAAAAAAGAATCATGTTCTAAAAAAGCAATAGTTAAATTTTAAACAAAAGAGATGAACCTTCAACTGAAAAAATGAATTTTTAACAAACTTTTTCAACAAAGTAGTTAAATTTTTGTAAAAAAAAGACTTTTGAACAAAATAGTTACATTTTTTACAAAATATTCAAATTTTTAACCAAAAAATATAATTTTTGTCCAAACTAATGTTATCTAGGTACGTAACGTTACTAGCAGTGACCCCCCACCTCACCCTCTAGCTTGTTACATCTTAGATTTTGGCGCCTCTCCTTCACCCCTGAAATTGGCAACGTTTATAGGCGACCCCTTAGCAACATAATTTCTGATAATAATTAAATTAATTATAATTGAAAAATGGAAGAGTTTATTAAGAAAAGTAATTACCGAAAATTCAGCGAAATTTCCTGTAACAGAGGTAACCGCGAAAAGCTGGCTGACAAGCAAAATGTTCTTTGTGACAGCATGGATTGGGTCCGCTTTCTGTGTAATTACACGGTTTACCATCTTCAATGCAATATTTTTCTTCAGCATCAATAGACACGATGAATATACCCAAGCAATAGACAGCAAGAATGAAAACGATTTTAAGATACATTTTGTATTGTATTTCGTATTCTTCACTGTGAATCGTATAAATAAAACTACCGCTTATATATAAGCATTTAACTGTTGCCGGACTTATATATAAGTCCGGCAACAGTTATAGATATATGAATTTATCAAGACTGCGTGCGCAATAAGGAAAAAATTTAATTTGTCGTGCAAGAATTGACAAGGAGAAACAGGAAAGCCCCGGCAATGAAAGGACTTACGTCAACAAGACAACACAAACAAGAATAAAGTACCGAAACTAAAAATAAGTCGGTAAATAACTTACTAGTGCATGTGATATTGTTTTAACGCCAAATTTTCACAAATGAGTTGAATTTTCAATCCAAAATATGTATTTTTAACTGAAATAATTAATCTTCTCCCAAAAGAAAAATTAATTTTTCAAAAAATACTTTAACTTTCAACAAAGTTGTTGATTTTTTTATCCCAAATATCTGAATTCTCAACGAAACCTGTAATAGTTGACGTTTCAACCAAAACAGATTTTTATTTCAAATCAAAAACAGTTGAGTTCAACCAAAAAAGACGAATTTTCAACAAATAGTTAAAAAAATGAATTTTTAACAAAGTACTTCAACTTCCAACCAAGTAGTTGAATATTTGTTCAAAAAGATGACCTTTTTTTAACAAAATAATTGTATTTTTAATAAAAATAATTACATTTTATAACCAAATAGTAGAAGTTCTAAGCAAACGAGATGAATTCCGAACTAAAAATACGAAAGTAGACTTTTTAACCAAAAATAGTTGGATTTCCTTATACGGTTCTATTAATTCAGTTCGGATTCAAACGAAAATAACGATAAAAATGGGGAAAAAGGTGAGTTTCTTGAAAATCGGGGAAAAAGTAAAATTCTTTGAAAAACGAATTCTACTCGGAATTCTATCAGTAAACCGTTCTCAAGTATTTAAAATAAATTTTCAAAATGATTATTTGGAAAATCTGCTTCCTTTTTGTTTTTGTTTCCTCAGGATTTGACAATTTTTCTTCATGGTATTTTTATTCACAGCAAGATCTCAAATAACAGAAACAATTCTCTAGTCCTTTTGGAAGGGGATCGAAATTTGTTGGTTAAAAATGGTGGTCTATCAAACATTAAATTCTCTGTTATGGATTAATATGCGTATAACAATCTGTCACAATTTGAAGTCACTTTACAAATCTGAAAAAACGTTGTAAAAAATTGGGGTCCACATAAATATAAAAATTATGATTATTATTATTATTAATGACACGAGTCAATATATTTATTCTAGTGATTTTACAAGTGCTTGTGAATTTATTACGAAAACTACACTAATTCTATGTCCTTTTTAACATGAATTTCAGGATTCAGTAATTCAGTTTCGAGTTATTAACTTTTGGCCATTTCAAGCTTGTACTTTACAAAAAAATTAAGACACACTTTAAAGTGGTACCATTTTAAACAATTTAATGAAATCATCTTTTGATATTTCAATTTAAAATTGTATAGGCATTAAGGCTTTCACTTTGAAATGGCACAATATGGAAAGGATGATTTTAACCAAACAACTTTATTTTGAAACATTTTTTAAGTTCGGAATTTAAAATTATTCAAGATCAATTCCTAATTATTAAGTTTTGGCCGCTTCCAGCTTCAAATTACCAAAACATCAAGACTCAGTCTGAAATGGTACCATTTTCAGCAATTTAAATTGAAAATGGTCTTCTGATATTTTAATTTAAAATTGCCTAAGCATTGCACTAACTTTCACTTTGCAATTGTATAGTTTAAAACGATTTAAATCTAAAGCCAAACAATTTCATTTATATTTTTATTTTATATGTATTTTATATTTACAATAATATGATTGCTCAATTAGAGAAATTAATATGGAGAAAATTAATCTTAAGAAACTAATTTGTAATTAATATTCTACCAACTCTGAAAGTTCTTAGATCATTATGGGATTTTCTCATTACATTGAAGTAGGTATGCATGGCTGACTAAAACCGTATATTACTACTGGTAGTATTTCTGGATAATAGAACTTAACCCTTTAACTCCCAATTTACGTGAAGCTAATTTTTATTCGTTGATTTTTCAAGTAGTTCATTTTTTCAATGTTTTTTATTTATGAAAGTTGTTGCTTTTTTCATTTACATTCAAATTATGATAATTTTTTCTCATTCCTAACACGTCATTCAAAGGCGACAAGTCAAGTAACACATCGGATCAAAAATTTATATATATTTTGAAAATTATTTTTTAAACATGCGATTGAAAAAAAAACAATAAAGCATGTTAAGAAATGTATAATATTTCACTTTCGAGTGTGATGCATCACATAATTTTCAGACAGCTTGATGATTTCCATTTTTTTAGTATAAACTCCTCTACACTGACGGAAATGCAGCTTCTATAATTTGAAATAAATAATTTCAGTTCTTGAATTTATTGCAATCTATGCCGATTCGTAATCAGATGATTTTTCATCACGGGCCTCATGTTTAACAAAAATTTGACCCTCATTTTCCATTTTGAAAAACGAGGTGGAAATGGCACTTAGAAAAGGGGTTTGAGCTTATTTGTACTCTTCAACGATAATTAAATATACACGGAAAAAATAAGTCTTGGAACATTTCGTAGATTAGTGCTAGACTTCAGGACGGGCTATCATTTTTATGAAGTCTCGTATACTTTCTATAAAGTGGTCATACATTTTCATGGAAAAATAAAGAAAAGTCATGGAAGTTTTCAAGCGCAGTCAAGAAACAACAGGCTTGGAATTCTTATAAGATAGTTTACAAAAAGAAATACATACAGTCATGAAGTGGCTATGAAATAACTTCATATTTGCAAAGACTTGAATTGAATAAGTGCGTGATTCAAAAACTAAGAACTTGAATACAAGTCAGAAAAACAGTCCATGACTGTCTGCGAGAATTTTCAGAGGCGCGCTCAGTGGGGCTCAGAGACAAATTCACATTGGTATGATTGAAGTAAACACTGGTCAAAAAATAATTTTCCGTGGAAAATTATATTTTTCCATTAAAAAAAAAATTGTTTAATTAACTTGTTATACAAAGTCAGTCTTGCAGCAAGTTGTCACGCGGTCACGCAGTTTTCAGCTGTAGCAGAACGCCAAGATTTTTTACTGTGTTTTCAGCCCAATCGATTAGCCGAGGGGCTTGCGCGGTTAGGAATGAGATGCGTTAGTCTCGTGTCTAGGATAGGTAGTTCGAATCCCCGCAGCGTGCGCCCGATTTTTTAGAGCGTAGAAAGCGAGCGATTGATATAAGTAATAATTGTGTGTGTTATAATAATATTTAAATAAATATATAAGTTGAAGATAATAATATTATAAATTTAGAAGAAAAAAATTATTTTTTATTAGCATAAACGGCTAGCTTGACAGTCTACGAACCCTTCCTTGACTGTCTTTGAGAATTTAATATTGGAGTGTTGAACGGCTTACAAATTTTTCTGTGATATTTTTTGATGGAGTCTAGGAGTGCTTCACTGACTATGCTGGACGCAATTTAAGAAGTCTTTTATTTCTTTAAGCACTATTTGCATGATTTTCCAATACGATATTTTCAAATTATCAAATGCTTTTAGACCTATCCTAAAGTCACAGACTCGGTTAATGAAAATTTCCAGCACTTTTTTTCCGTGTAGGGGAAAACACAAATATACTACATTGCCTGAAGAAGTTTCATTGAAATAATATAATTAATTAAAATGCGGGAGCAAAAAATTAATTTGAATCCTGAATCAGTGAAAATTGTCACTGATTTGATTCAGTGACCTCTTTCTCGCTGATTCAAAGTTAGATTTGATTCAAGTTTAAATTTAATGAACACTTATCAATATTGTTTTCGATAATTAATTGATTAAAATTTAGAATTTGAAAATTTTGGTAATCAAATAACTTACCGAAAATTCAACAAGTCGCGTTAAAGACAGAGGTGACCGATAAAAGCTGGTTTACACCTTAATGACTTATTGCAGCATGGATTGGGAGTACATTTCTGATGATCTTTCACGCAAGATCTTTCGTCAGCATTTACAGACGCCATAAAAATACAGAAGCAGTAAACAGCAAGCATAAAAGCGATTTTGAGATACATTTTGTGTTGTATTTTGTGCTCTTCACTGAGATTCTCGCAAATAAACCATCATTTATATAAGTCTCACATTATGGAAATATACGCAGATATCAAGTCTGATGCGTACGCAATAAGGATAAAATGAAATTCTACGCGCAAAAAATGAGGAGGAAAAACAGGGTAAATCCAACAGTGAACGAACTTACATCAGCAAGAAAAGAAAACAAAAATAAAACAATAAATTTCACTAAGAATAAGTCCATAAATAATACCTGCTTTCATTAGTCTATTCATAAGATAGCTCATATTTCTCCATCATTTTTCATTTATAAAAGTTTTTTTTTTATTTAACTTCAAAATTAGGGATATGTTTTCCATATTCGTAACACTTTATTCAAAAAAGACAAGTAAATAAATACATTGGATCCAAAATTTATACTTTTCTCATTTTTTTGTTTTTTATATATGCGATTGAAGAAGAAAACAATCATACATATTAAGAAATTTGTAATATTTCATTTTCGAGTGTGATACATCATACCATTTTTAGATAGCTTCATGATTTCCATGTTTTTAGTCAAAATTCCTCTGCACTGAAGGAAATGCAGCTTCTATAATTTGAAATAAATAAATTTAATTCTTCAATTTTTGCAATTATGCCGATTTCCAATCATATTATTTTGTTTCATTACGAACTTCAAAAGAAGGAAAAGGGGCTTGAGCTTATTTTTACTCTTCAGTTATAATAATTAAATGTGAAGGAAAACACAAATATACTATATTGACTGAAGAAGTTTGAAATAGTACAATTAGTAAACTGCGGTAGCAAAAGCTAGATTTGAAACATGAATGAGTGGAATTTCTGATTTGATTCAGTGACCCTTTTCTCGCTGATTCAAATTTAGATCTGATACAAGTTTTAATTTATGAGCACTTATATGAATATTCTTTCCGATAAACGATTGATTAAAATTAAAAAATGGAAGAGTTTAGTAACCAAAGCACTCACCTAACATTCAATAAGTCGCGTTAAAAACAGAGGTAACCGATAAAAGCTGGTTTACAGCTTAATGATTGGTTGCAGCATGGATTAGGATTACAATCCTGAAAGTCTTTAACACAAGATCCTACGTTAGCATCAATAGACACCATGAAAATACACAAGTAATAAACAGCAATTATAAAAACGATTTTGAGATACATTTTTATTGTATTTTGTATTCTTCGCTGAAATTATCACAAGTAAACCACCGTTTATGTAAGTCTCGCACTACAGAAATATACGCAGTTATCAAGTCTGCGTGCGCAAGGAGGATAAAATAAAATTTTACGCGCAAAAATTGAAGAGAAAAACAGGGAAAACCTAGAGTGGACGAACTTACATCAACAAGACAAGAAAACAAACATGAAAGAAATTCCGCTATGAATAAGTTGATAACTAATACCTGACTTGAAATCTAGACTAATTAGATTAGTGTATAATTTAAATATTTATTTCTAAACAAAATCTGTAACGCGTATGAGTAGACGCAAATTTTACACAAGGAAGAATATAATTAAATTAAGGAAAAACAAATATTGCACATCAGGAAAACAAATAATAATTTCGGATCACATTATACGGATGTCGCCGGAATTATCCTTATTTCTTTACAAAGGTGAATAGATGAAAAAACAAGTAAAAAAGTCTGAAGACAAAAAGATTTTCCGAATAAATTCTATACTACTGTAATACAATTTTCTACTGACCAGAACCTTTGTTTATCTAATCAGTGGAGCAGGACTTGCACTAAATTAAAGTTTGAAAGATTGATCACCTAACGCTTGAAAGAAGACATCTTAGTATTGCAATATTTAACCGAAAACTTTGAAGAAAGTAATACCAAAAGCTTTCAAGAAAAAGCAACATAAGTCTCTTAACTTCATCTAATGACTCGCGACTAAATCAAAGTTTTCAGGATTGATCAGCTGAAGGTTGATGGAAGTTGTTACGGCTGGTGAATTTACAATCATTGTCATCAATAAAGAATAATCTAAGTTAATCAACAATATTCTCAAATCTTTGTTGAAAAGTATGCTGCTCTTCTATGAATTTAAAATCTCGGAATTTAGAGTCAATCATACTAGAAGTATATAATCTCCATAAGATGGTATTTCCTTTAATAATGCTCAACTTTAGTTTCTACTTCCCAATCCATATTTTTTATTTCATGGAGCATTTCCTGATTACCTAGTGGTCGACTGAGGTCAGCCTGGACTTCGTATAACGTTAAACACAACATCAGATATGGTATATAGTCTCCAGGGTCAGTGCACTTTGCTCGCCGAAGAGGTTCGATCCCCTGGTAATCTTTCTCTTGGACGCTGCGCTTTCGTCGGCCATTCCGACTCCGGAAGTCGGTCCAATAACATGGAGAGGGTTGTTCCTGCAAACCAATGGCCAATCCCATCCGGGGTCGACTGGGTTTTACCGAATCGGGAGCTCTGCTTCCTTGAGTTTGCGTCGACGTCGTCGTCACGTCGCTCGTGCAACAAGTTCGCAGCAACTTCGCGGTTCACTGACACCAGGCCGACGCCGACGCCCGTTCGAGCGACACTCGACGTCGGGACGCCACAGTCGAAGGACGCGCGGCATGAATATGTAAGCAATTCGCGGCGAGACGGGATCATTTGCATTCGTAAACCTTATCCCTTGAAGGCCTCGTCAAACGGATACCGGAAGTCCTTTCCTTACTTCAAAAGTCGAGGTTACCTTTCGTGACTGAGTGTTGAAGATCGACCTTGGATTCTGCTACCCTCAACGGTCTTGAAAGTGCGAGAAGTTTAGTTTTGTTTATCAATTTAGGGAATGATAATGAGATTAGGAAGCCTTAAACAAGAATCTCCTGGGTGATATCTTCTGGGTGAAGAAACTTGGGAGTATTTCATAAAAGATATAAATGTGATATCAAAGACTTCACGTACTGCTGAAAGACAGTAGGATTGATACTGGTATCATTGACGTTAGTATTGGTACTAGTCATTGGAAGTAGTTTTGAGGACGAATCTCTCGGGGGATCTCTTTTAGACGTTGAAGAAACTTGGTATCTACTAGGATGTTTAAAAAGATGATGATAAAAGGCTTCAGGAATTAGCGGAAAAAATCAACAGATTAGTAAAACAATATGTTGAGGCTTATGCATTATTGTGATTATTAAGATCGATTATCAGTGCAACAGATCTATAGTGATATAGAACTGGGAGTGGATCAAAAATATTGGTACACCATTTGGATATGCAATCGGACAATAACTGGGTTAAGCTTTCTCTAATAATCAGTTGAAGGACTCACATCAATGAAGAGAACCAGCATCAATCAACAGACAATCCTTCAAATTAGGATCTACAGTAATAATCATTTAGGGAACGAATCCACTTAGGTTACTTATCGCTTAAGATCTCCAGAGATGATTAGCTTTACTTCAATAGAGGGGGACTACTAGGTCAAGAACTGCAGTAATCATCCTAAGTCGAAATTGCACAGAAACCCCATATTTTAGGTCAAGATTATTAACGATGATCACCTAACTACCCCAATGATATAATCTGATAAGTTGAACAATTCAGAACTGATCAACTAATGGATGAAGACACTTGTTCATTAAGACATCAGTCATAAAAACCAAGAACTGGATAAGTCTAAACTTCAGTCGTCCTCAGCTAGTGGATGAAAGTACTTGAGTGAGATATCAAAACCAGAGCGATTCCTTGATAGAGTGATCAC
Source organism: Andricus quercusramuli (assembly GCA_932178445.1). Taxonomy (NCBI): domain Eukaryota; kingdom Metazoa; phylum Arthropoda; class Insecta; order Hymenoptera; family Cynipidae; genus Andricus; species Andricus quercusramuli. Next base: position 170,574 of record CAKNXH010002371.1, on the reverse strand, counting down.
AACTTCATGAGCATTTTCGAAATTGAAACGAAAAGTACAGAAACGATTGAAACATTGCTATAGGGTGAGAATATTCACAAGTGTTTAATCAAATCGGCGGAGTAGCATTTCTGCTCTGATCTGCTAAACAAATAAGGCAAGAGTTCTTAGAGAAAGTCCACCAAAGGTTTGAAAAAAAAAGGAACCAAAGTGTTTTAACTGACGATGATAAAGTTCTTTAAGAAGCAAAGGGTTCAATTTCATATGACTGGAGCAAGACTTCTACTGAATTAAAGTTTGCATTGATTAGCTAAACGTTGAGAAAAGACATCCAGAGGTAATATATCATCATTTTCAAACAGGTAATACATAAGATCCACATGCACAAATTGTACCCAAGAGTTTTACCAAGCAATTCCAGTTGTTAAGAATCATACAGATTTGAACCAATATCAAAATAATTTGGCACATCTACATCACAAATCATTAATCTGTACGAACATCTTTGAAAAATTCAAGAACCTTCATTAATTAAAATACCGCAACCACATAACCATCTCTAGATTTAAATAAAAAATCTCATCCTCAAAGAACCCTGGATCCAAAAAATCATAGCTTCCTGAAGGTATGATAGCAGCTCATAACCAGAACTCCTCCCGGGCGGGTTCTCGACTTGGACAGCTCGAGGACATCGGCACCGGGACAGCAAACAATATCTCTGATAAAATCCAAGGGCTCGGGGAGGTGAAAGAGGAACGGAATCAGGAGGCGCCACGTCGCGACGATTCTCCGAAACGAAATTTGACAACGATGCCTAATACAACTCCATCTGGTGGAGTTCAGGAGGACGACGATGACGAGGAAGAGGATGATGAGGATGGGGTGCGAGTAGGGGAAATGGATGAGGAAGAGGACGACGAGGAGGTGGAATCAGTCAGAGAGAGGGAGATTCCATGTCCGGAGGTGGTGGAACCCTCGATAACGAGCAACGGTCGTAGGGGAACAATAGGGGTGAAAATGGGTATGGTAATGAAGGATACAGGTGTGGGGGTGAAGGAGCCATACTCGAGTGGGGGTGGCGGCATGGGCGGGTACTGGAACAGGCAGAGTAGACCCTCCAGTCCCCGCATGCCGCCTCCGGAGCAGCCGGAGACCAGGCCGAAGAGCCGATACGAGCCGGTGCAACCGGCAAGGTACAATAACCTTGGGTATTGGAGAGCCAGACGTGTAACATTCTACAAAAATGGGGATCCCTATTTTCCCGGAGTCGAATTCAGGTTAGTCACCAAAATTTGGATGTTTGGGGTTATTTTTGAAGAGGTGAGATAGCTGGTGATTGTAAAGAGTGGTAGGGTTTAGAAGAAGAGGTGTGAGATGTTTGGCAACATTTTCTTTCAATCTGGTATCATCAATTGCTGATATGTATCATCAGTTGCTGATCAGAAACCAGCAAAGATTGTTGCCTAATCTGATATCTGTTAGTCGTCTAATTATTGTAATGTCATCTGATATTATCAGGTGGAAAAAGAAGATGATATTCATTGATGCTCATGCTAATATATCAAATTATTGATTGATCTTTATATCCATGTTAGTGTTTCTGCTATATGTAGAAAAAGATACAATTCCTTATAAGGATATTCTTCTTCTTAAAGATTGATTTCAGTATTAATGGTTAATGAATCTCCGCGAATGGTGGATCCGGTGACATCCTGGTCTTGATTTGGTGGTTAGGTATTGATAGTAGGATATAATCTTGGCATTTTAATGAACTAAAAAAAAAAAGTGTTGTGTGGTCACATTTATATTTCTCTACTAGGGAAAAAATCATCATCGATGGTAAAATTAGCTCTAAGCCTAATTTCATATATTGTTGTTTATTAATGGACTTATTTGGATTGTTAGTGGTTGATTGATTTGCTGATTGGTGTATTTTTGCTGTATTTTTATATTCAGAATATGATTCACATGTCAAATTTTATTTATTATCAAGGCAATCTTCGAGCTTTTCTAAGTTATCTGATTTCTGATACTTATTCTTAATGTTTATTTATTTTGTAGACAACTGATTGGTTTCCTGATTGGCAGATTTTTTTGGTTAATAAAGGTTGTTCTGATTGAAGAATAAAAAAAACCTTTTTTGTTAGACTGGGTGGTTCTTTTATTTTATTATTCTTTGTAATTATTTACTTTAACCATATATTAACTTATTTTGTTTTAAGAATGCTAAGATACCAAACCTCACAAACAATGTTTCAAATTGTATAAAACTTGTATTGAAACCTTTCGATCACCTTGCAAGTCTCGCCAAGTGGCAGGGTCGTGAACTTATAATGGACAGAATATGTAAATTACTATGTAATTTTCTAGTAAATTATACTGCGCGAGAGTCGTGTCAAGAGGCTTCAAATTTTTATGTCCAAAATACAATAATTACCTGTTTTTAGCAACAAGTCGTAAATTACATGTTGATATTGTATACCTGTTGAAATTATTTTTAGGCTTTAATATAATATAATATTCTTTTAAAAGTATAAGATATTCAATTTCAACCAAGGTTCTAAAATTTATCAATAATTGAATAATTAAGATTACCCCAGATAATCCTTATATTCAAAAGAATATTTTACTTTCAGAGCATTTGATATTTAAAGTAGAAAGCTACTCTACACGGGTTTACATTAATGTATAATTCATGATCAACCTGCCAGGCGAAATTCACTAAAAGATAGGAACAACCGATTCCAATAAATTTCTTTTAATTAACGTAATTCATTGTGTCCAGTGGTAACATATCCTTTTAAAAACGCGTTTGAGTTGTCAATTTCTACTTTGACAAAAAAAATGAACAAGATTAAAAATATGAATGCATAATATTTGTTTTAATTTTACAAACAAATTTACAATCTTTGATTCGAACTTGACACTAAAATTGATATTTAAATAATCAAAAATTAAAATTCAGGAAACAATATTAAATATTTATGAAGAATGTTTAAAGGTGAAATAATTATAATTTTTTGTCAACATTTCTCTTGAAAATGAATGTTTCAGGTTAGTCAAAATTTTATCGATCGGTTGTACAATTTAAGTAAGTCACTCGGGTTGAAGAAGGAGAACAACCCTGAATTCACGCCTCGTGTTTACTTAGAGGCGCCGTGAGGTTAACATGAGAGATTAATGGTAACTTGGCCAGGTAGAAATCAATGTAAATTTTAAGACACTTGCATTCAGTTATAAATCTTTCCATATAACCATAGCTCAGGTATACGATTTTCCAGAAAATGTATTTGAATATCAAGACTTTATAAGAAAAATGACCACTGCAATCTTTTATGCGATAAAAAAGAAACAAAATCAATAGAGTCGTATCGCGATAAACTGGTAAAGCAAAACTCCTTGGGCTTTCCTACTTTGCATTCTGAGGACTCTATATGTAGACCTCAAATTATGAATTTAATGTCTTGCTTCGAAATATGTCATTGTTTATGATTCGCTGAACTTCATTAGTTATATCAAGGCTGAATGTTTTTTATTTTAAAAAACATTGACAGATTGTAGAATATTAATTAATGACATGAATTTTTCTCAAATTTTAAAAGTTCAAAAGTTGATAAAGCTCGTGATAAGGTTTTAGGTTTCATTTATTTATACAACCTTGAACACTGTTAATTTTTAACATTTTCAGTTTGAATTTGTTCTAAGTTAAAAGTTTTTGAACAGTTTTATACACAAAAATTTCAATTTCCGGTACATTCGGTTTGAAATCATTATAAGAAAGTTTATTTCGTTCAATTTGGTAGAATTAAAATAAAAATGTCTCATCATTCTATTTTATTTTCCAAATATTAAGGTTTAAAAAAAGTTTTAAATTGAAATTTGTCATTGAATGGTTCAAATTTCATATCGTTGCATTTTGAATTCTTTAATTTTATATTAAACGTTTTTAGGGGTTTGAAATTAAAATTTTTATAATTTGTCTCCCTAAAATTAAAATGTTTTTAATCTGAATCGATTGAAAATGATTTTTTCTTTACAGCTTAAATCATCAAAAAGAAAGTTATTCACTCCTAAAAGATTCAAGTTTTAAATTTTCTTAATAATAAATTATATTATGTACATTGATCAAGCTTGAATGACTTTCACAATCAGTCAAAATTTATTTCATTTTGAACTTTGCATTAAAAATTGTTTAATGAAGTCCTGCTATCTAAAATGTTACAAATTGAAATTCTTCCATATTATCCAATATGAACTCTTTGAACTTTAAATTTTGTTTAATTCACTAGCGGTTTACATTTAACAAAGTGTCTCGTCGTCCCGAAATTCGGGATGAGTAGTCAAATTTTTTTTCAGAAACTTGGCTTGCGTCCTGAATTTCCGGACGACTAGTGGTCCCCTTTTCCGATTCCCCGAATTTTTCGGGACGATTGGACGCATCTTAAACTTAATTATTCCATTTACATTTAGATAAGTATCACATTGAACGCCTGCACTTTTTAACATTTTCAGTTTGAAGTTTTTATAGAAAAATTTTTAAACAGTTTTATACATATAATATATTTTATTTTTGGGACATCCTATTTGGAATCATTAAAACAGTTTATATTTTGTTTAGGTTTTTAAAGCTAATTCCTGCTTTAAAAAAATTTGTTTAACTTTCATTTTTAAGAGCATTTAATTTTTCATTTAGTTATTTGATGACTATTCATTTTCTCATGAATATTATTAATATTTGCAAAGGGACCTAATCTCTTCAGAATTTTGCGAGGGGGAAACGATTCCTGAAAATGCGGTCCAGCGGAGGTGGATTACTTCGGATTACCCTGAACTACCTCTATATACAAAATTAGTCTGAATGAAAATGAAATAGTGAAATTTTCAGTTCAAAAATAAATGTTTACCTAAAAAACAATGATTTTTAAATAAGATAGTTAATTTTTCAAACAGAGTGATGAATTTCCAACTAAAATGAAGAATCTTCAAATTTTAATTTGAAATAAAAAGCCAGTGGAAGTGAACCAAAAATACGAATTTTCAACAAAACCTTTTAACTTTTCAAACAAAAGGGATACTTTTCAACAAAATTGTTTTTTTAATATTAATTGTCAATCAAATCCTCTTATTTTCGAACAAACTAGTTAAATTTTTAACCCGAAAAGAAGAATTTTTAGAAAACCATTGAACTTTTTAAAAAAAAGAGACTTTTCCACAAAATTGTTGAATTTTCTTCAAAGTAGAATATGTTTTGCCCAAAGAATTGAATTTTCCACCAAAAAAATACAATTTCAACCGAGAAGATTATTTTTCTACAAAGTAGATTAATTTTCAACCAACTAATTGAATTTTTAACCAAAAATATAAATTTTCAACCGAGAAGATTAATTTTCTATCAAAAAAGACGAATTTAAAAAGAATATACATGCATTTTTAACCGAGCAGTTGAATTTTCAACTGAAAAGATAAGTTTTCATGTAAACAGTTGAATTTTCAACTAAAAAATGTAAATTTTGTACAAAAATAAAGCACTTACATTTTCATTGTGAAAACAAAAATTTACAAAAATATCGAATATTCAGCAAAATAGTCCAATTTTAATCAAGGAGATGAATTTTCAACTCAAATGAACAATTTTTGACTGGAATAGTTGAATCTACATTTAGAAAATAATTTTTTAACCAAAAAACAACGAATTTTTAACAAAATAATTAAATTTTCAACCAAAGAGAGGAATTTTTAACTAAAACCAAAAAAACTGAAAAATTCATTTTCAACAATTAGTTCGAATATTAACCAAGTAGTTGAATTTTCAACCAAAAGTATTAATTTTCTACCAAAAACGACAAATTTTTAACGAAATAGATGAATTTTCAATCCACACGGAGAAAAAAATCCGGGGTTTAGCGCAAGAGAGTTCAAGGCGCTAACGCATAGACTATTCAACAGGCGCATATCACAGGCGTCTCTTGTTTTATTTCCAAGAGCTTCCACGGACTTTCTCGTTGAGTCTCCTTGCGATTTGCTTTTAGACCACGCCGTCTGCCTGTTGACACGTTCGCACCACTAAATGTTCGCAAGGAGACTCACCGAGAAAGTCCGTGGAGGCTCTTGGAAATTTTGCTGGTACTTTTAGAATTAATGCGTGACAAATGTTCACGCGCTAATCCCTACATTTTTCTCTCCGTGCACTAGTTGAATTTTCAACTGAAAGAGATAAACTGACAATCAAAAATTGATAAGTTCAATTTTCAGTCAAAAAGTTAATTTTCAACCAAATAACAGTTGAATTTTCAACTAAAAAACATAAATTTTCAACCAATAATGAAATACTTACAATTTAATTAGGAAAATAAATCTTTTACAAACTGGAATACTTCAATTTTCAATTGAAAACAAAAGTTTTCAATAAAAAAAAAAACGATTTTCAACGATTTGGTTACATTTTCAAGTAAATAAATTATTCGATCAAATTAGTAAAATTTTCAATTCAAAAAGACGAATTTCCAACAGAAAAATTGAATTTTTAAACAAAAAAAAAGACTTTAACAAAACTGTTGAATTTCCTACAGATTAGATTATTTTTCCACCAAACAGTTGAATTTTCAATCAAAATTCCGCGAAATCCTGGAAAAATTCGAATTCCTTATGCAACTTTTGTGAAAAATTTCTTATTTATATTCTACTTTTATATCTTTTTTTTACTATTTCATTATATTTGAATATTCATTTTAACTCTTAACGACCACACGGGGTGTCTCACACCCCACGGGCTTTCCGATTTTTCCCCGATTGTCTACGTTTTTTTCTAAATACTTTTGTTCGAATAGTTAAATTATCATTGAGGATTCGGAGATATTTTTTCCTATTTTGTATTGTTTCAACATCACTCATGTTTTTTTTCAGCCAAAAATATCTAAAGGTGTATTTGGAGGTGTGACGGTTAAGGGTTACTCTGATTATACTATTTCTATATATTCTATTTTCAGCGCATAGTAAAATAATAATAACTAAAATATAAATATTGAATTGGATGGAACAAATGAAAATTTTCTAAGAGCAAAAATTTGGTTTTGAAGTAAAAGTGGTAAAGAAAAAAAAACAATTTTTCCGTGGAAAAAAAATGGTGACAAATAAATATTTTTGCTTCATTCAAATAAATTTAATCATAAATTGAAGTAAAAAAATGCAATGAAAAAATAATTTCACTAAAATTCAGGCAGCAGGAATCGAGCCCGGACTTATGTGTTACAAACTCGGAGCGCTATCGCTTGATCTAACCGCGAGTTCAAAAACTTTCGCCACGCGGTGCATGTAATATATGTGTGAATGCAAACAAATTCCCAAAGATGCATGTTTCATCTGTTAGATAAGCATAGCAAAAGTAGATCATTTTTAAGGCTGCTGAGAGAAAAAAAAATCGATTGTCCGTGGCACTGAAAGCTATTTGTTTATTAATCATAATTAGTATTAATAATAATATATAATTAATAATTATAATATTATAAAATATTTATTAATTTTCAACTATAAAATTATTTGAAATAATTTCCTAATGATTTAATTTTCGTAAATGAATAAAAAAGAATATTTTTTTAGATTCAAACCCGGACGAGACATCGGTTCGTTGGAAGCCTTGTTGGACAGGTTGTCCCTGCGCCTGGACCTCCCGAGAGGAGCACGCCACATCTTCTCCATGGATGGGGACCGGAAACTCAACCTCGATGAACTGGAGGACGGTGCCTCGTATGTCGTCTCTAGCTACAAAACTTTCAAGGTAAGTACCTATTTGTTATCCTACGAAAATCCAAATTTACTTCAAAAAAAAATTCGGGGTGGATCAAAAATTAAAACCTACGTAATATATAAAGTAATGAAGAACAAGATAAATAATTGATCCTAAAAGGGATTGAAAATCCTGAAATTTAGTTTAATGATCTACTATCTTTTTTTTTATAATCAAACAAAAAATACTCTACTATAAAAATAAATTGGTTATTTTCAACTCTTGTTGATTTCAAATTGAAACATTGTTTTCAGCAGGGTTCTTTTATGCTTTTTTAAAAAAAAAGGTAATTGTTTGCTTTTATGACTTTTCCGAAATGTTGAGTTGATAATCTGAAACCTTTCCCAAAACCTTCTTTCTAGTCCAAAAGAAAAACATCAGTTTGGGGTGACCAAAAATCATTTGTATTTTTATCAAGAAACACAAAAAATAATTTTGAAACATTTTTCAATAACTGATTTTTTTAAGGTTTTCGATTTTACCAAGGAATAAATAATAATAACTTTATACACACTTTTATACATTTCTTACAAAAACATTTTTATTTCTCTAGGAACCACAAAAATAATCAAAAGATTTTTTTATTAATTTTCAAAAATCCAATTTCAGCATAAAAAATATAAGAAAAAATGCATTCTATTGGAATCAATGTGAATCGATCACAGATTTAATTTATGTTATATATTTACTACATTTAAAAAATTAAAATTGTAATTTTTCGAGCTGAAAACGGGAAGGGGAAAGTTGGGTCACACCCTACCCCTTTTCCATCTCAAAGGATCAACAATAATAGCTAATATATAAGAATAGAATTAGTTATGATCCTGATGTCTACAGATTTTTAATTTTTTGGATTTTTTGGGGGTTTTTTGTTGGGAAAATATGAAACTTGTTGGGTCTGCCCCGAATGATCTTTCACTTTTGAATTAGAAAGAAGGTTTTCCAAAAAGTTTTCGACCATACTGGCAAAAGTTTTTTTATGGATGGAATGACGGTTTTTTGATCTACTAATCTAAACCAGAATGGTTATTGGACCAGGCCGGCAATCTGTAGACCTGGGTTCGAATCCGAGCGGAGGTGGAAAGGATTTTTTTTTGCAGCTAAAAGTTATAAGCTTTTCAGTTTATACTAGTACATAAGAAAACCGTCATTCTATCAACAAAAAACGATTTCACTACGCTAGTCGACAACATGACACCAAAACTTATTCAATCCAAAATTCGGACAAGTGATCAAAGTAAACAATTGAAAAAACAGAGTGCCAACAAAATGAAAAAAAACGATAAATTTTATACCGATGTTTATAATTTTTTAGGAAAATATTACGTCAAACTGGTTCAACATTTATATTCCTGAACCCACATGTTTCACTCACGAGTTTTGACTAAGAAATTAGCTCTTTCCAGTTTCGTATATATTTTTTATCGCCAATGTGAAATTTCTCATCATCTGAGAAACAAGGCAATTCAAGGTAATAACTCAGTAGACCTGCAGTTATGAAAAATGAGTAAATTATAAATTCAAATTTATTGTAGCACCATCTGTCTTTGCACGCAATAGATCTTGTTCCATGATTTCCAAGGACTGATAATTACTAATATTAGTATTACCGTCTGATATGATAATAAGCTTGTGAAATATGCTTCATGATGTGAAGTGATTTTTTGTAACAATGTATGTGCAAAATTACAATACAAGTATCAGAATAATTTTTGTATCAGGGTCCATCCATAAATTACGTAATTCAATAGTAATTCAGTAATTATGATAAAAGATTGTATTAACGTTATGAAGACTTCAATGTCAGTATAATTAGATTAGTATTTTGGTGTTTTTCCATCATTCTGTAGAAAAATATCCATAAAAAAAAATATTTTTCAAATTTTTAAATTACTACTACCCCCCAATTTACTCGACATTTTTTGTGTGGTTTTGCACTATTTGCTAAATATAGCCTTCTTGGTTATCTAATTTTCTTGATTTGACGACAGATTAAACAAGAATTAAAAATATCTAACACCTCGAGTGAAGAATTTCAATCTTCTAAATTGTTCTTGAAAGTATAAAGTTAATTTTTTTGATCAAATATTTCATAAAATTGAATAATCTCGTTTTATTACATTTTAATTAGCATTTATTATGATTGGAATCGTTCTTCAAATACTATAAAATACAATTAATAATCATAATTTAAAATTTTAAGTTAAAAAAGCTAAATCGGCTTACATATCATTTTAAATTTTGTTTAAAATGACTTTCAGTAATCTGTATACAGTTTACAGTAGAAAAAAAAATTAATAAGATCATTTAGGATTTTATAACATAATGAGATGTTCTTCAAGACAAATATTCGGAAAGAGACTCTTTGATTCAAAGAAAAATATTCATCAGCTCTCAGCCAAAGACATTTCTTTGGTTCCAAGTTTTTTTTTTCTAATAAAAATCTTTCTTTAATTTCAAATTCTTTTCTTTATCTGAAAGTTATTTTTGGTTTAAGGAAGAAAATATTTTGAAGGAACTGTTAATAGTAAATTTTCAAAATTAAAAACTCCTGTTTTCAATATTTATGATTCAAACGTCTACAATATTGAAGAGTTAAAATTGAGAGTTCTTGAAGTTTTAAAGTAAAACATGTATTTTTTATTGTTTTTTTGGAATATGTAGTTCAACTTTGAACATTCACAAGCGGAAATACTTCAATTTCAACTATCTTCAATCTGAAATTCTTCAATTTTTACGATTTGCAATCGAAGAATCTTCAATATTTGATGTGTGTAATAGAAGATGAAGCAATCTTGAATCCTATTTTGGAAAGATTTTAATTTTGGAGATTTAAAATTGAAATTTATTCAAACTTTATGTCATAGGTTTGCAATTAAAAATCTTCTAATTGTGTAAAAACTACAACGTTGATTTTTTTTAATTCTTATAATTATTTATATTTAAAAAGATTACTTTATGTTTGCAAAATTGTATTACATAATTTATGGATGGTCCCTAAGAACCGACATTTCTTTAAATTTTTAATAGAGCGAACCTCTTTTGGTTCCATCGATAAGCGAAGAAAAAAAAGGTTCGGATAAATTTGTTGCATAAATTTGCAACATCAGTAAGTTTGGCGACTCGCCGAGAGCTAGCCCCGAATTCGTTTGGGTTGGACAGGAAAGTGGAACGAGCTTATCGAGCGAAACCGATAATATTTGTTTAGCCGTTGGCTAAACACGGATTTTACGTTTATTCTGCATTTTTGCGCGTTTCTAGTGAGTTCAGTCATGAAAGTTATGAATCAAGAATAATTAAAAATATCAAAATATCAGACTGCACAGCCCAAAATGGTCTTAAAATAGGGGAAATATGGTGGTTTTTCACGAAAATAGGTGAATGTATTATTTTTCATCAAATTAATGTTTCAGTAATAATTTATTGTTATTTTTTCATATAGAATTTAATATGAAACATTTTAAATGACTAAGATTTGAAGTCGAAATATATTTCATTTTCAAAAAAAATAGTCTACTAAAAGATATGGATTTTCCACCGAAAACGACACATTTTGAACAAAAACAAATTAATTTAAACAATGCGCTTGAATTTCCAACATAAAACTTTTCTACCACAAAAGATGAATTTTCAATCCAAAGAGACGAATTTTCAACAAAACAGCCGAATAATCGGCCAAAAAGATGACTTGTTGAAAGCAGTTGAATTTTCAAAAAAATGCTTAAACTTTTAAAAAAACGTTCAATTTTTGACCAAATATCTGAATTTTCAACTAAAAAATATATGTTTTAACCAAAAGTGGACTATTCAAATTTTTAGTCTACAAAATTAATTTTCAACAACAACAAAAAAAGAATTTTCGACCAGTTACATTGAACGACAAATACGACTTAACCCACAGACTAAAAATTCAAATCTTTAAGAAAACATTTGACTCCTTATTGTCAGCTGAAAAAGATTAATTTACAACCAGAAGGTTCATTTTCATTCCTGAAATATGAATTTTCAACCAAATAGTTGAATTTCCAACTATAAAAGATAATTTTTTATCCGAAAAAGGAAAAGTTAAATTTTCAAATGAAAAATTAATTTTTAACACAAAAAAAAAAACGAATTTCTAACAAAACAGTCAAGTTTTCTACCATATATTTAAATTGGCAAATAAGTAAAATTATTTTCAACCAAGTAGTTGAATTTTCTATCCAAATGAAGTTTCAAGAACAAAGTTAATCTTCAACTAAATAGTTTAATTTTTGAGCCAAAAAGATAAATTTTCTACAAAACAGTTGAATTTTCAGCAAAAAAGATGACTTCAACAAAATAGTTAAATTTTCAACAAAATAATTGAATTTTCAACAAAATCGTTGAATTTTTAACCTACCAAGATAAATTTCCAACCAAGAAGATTAATTTTCTACGAAAAATGAATATTCACACAAAAAACATGAATTTTCCTTAAAAAAGAGAAGGTTCAATCATAAGTAGAATAGCTACATTTTCATGTAAAAAAATTACTTTACAACAACAACAAAAAACGTATTTTCAAACTGTTGAAGTAAACAAAAAAGATTAATTTTAAACAAAAAGGCTTAAGTTTTCAAGCTAAAAAGTAGAATGTTGTAGCAAACAGCTGACTTTTAAATCAGAAAAGATGAATTTTTAACAAGAAAGTTAATTTCTGTTTGAAATAATTGATCGTTACTAGTTGAAAATTCAATTAATGCATTTTTTATTGAGAATTCATATTTTTTTGGTTGAAAATATAACTACTTTGATGAAAGTTGAACTAATTTGATAAATAGTAATTTGAATGGTTGAAGATTGAACTATTTGTTTGAAAAAACAATTTTTAGTGGAAAATTCATGTATTGGGTTGGAAATTCGTCTTTTTTAGTAGAAAATTGATATTCTTGTTTAAAAAATCATTTTTTTGGGTAAAAAATCTATTATTCCGTTGAATGTTGAAAATTATTTTTTTGGCTGAAGATTCCTTATTTTAGTTTAAGATTCATCTCTTATAATTGGAAATTCGACTAATTGGTCAAAAATGGACCTACTGTAATAAAAATTAATTTTTTTAAAGATTCACCTATTTGTTTAAAAATTCAAATATTTGGTCGATTCTTCTTCATTTTTCGTTCAATTGAACTAGTTGAAAATTCCTTTTTTCAATTTATCTTCTTATTTTTCTTATTATTTATATTCACAATTTATCCTTTATAAGTCAAAAATTCAATTATTTTTTAGAAAATTCATGTTTTTTTTAATATTCGTCTTTTTGTTGGAAATTCAACTATTTTGTTGAATACATTTATTTTGTCGAAAGTTTTTGGTTGAATTCAACTGGTGGAAAATTATTTTGTTGTTGTTGAAAACTAATTTTTTCAACTGAAAAAATTCATCTATTTGATGAAAATTTATATATTTGATTACCTTTCTTGTTAAAAATTGATACTTTTCGCCCTGAAAAATAAGTGTTTCTTAAAACATTCGACTTTTTAGTTTGAAAACATAACTCTTTTGTTGAAAAATTGTGTTGTTGATAGGAAAATAATTTTTTATCTTAAGAATTCATCTATTTCTTGGAGGATTAAAATATCTTGTTACAAATTCGCCTTGTTTCGTTGAAAATTACTTTTTATTTTTATTGAAAAGTAATTTTTTTAATTAAAGACTTAACCATTCCAGTTTTTTTGAAAAATTATTTTAATTAGTTAAAAATTCAACTACTTGGTTAAAAATACGTCTCTTGATAGAAAATTAATTTTATTAGCTGTAAATTTATGTTTGTAGTTTAAAAATGCAGCTATTTGGTTGAAAGTTCAACTATTCTGTTAAAGACATCTTTTTTTGGTCGAGAGTCTGTGTTGTTGAAAATTCGTTCTTTCAGATTGAAAATTCATTTTTTATGGTAGAAAAGCTATCTATCTTCGTTAAAAATTCATCTTTCTTGGTGGAAAGTGAAATTTTTTAATTCACTAGAAACGCGAAAAAAGCAGGGTAAACATAAAATCCGTAACATAAACGGAAAAAATGTGTTCTTAAAAAAGTCACGATCTAGTATCTAGGTCTCGGATACGAAAAAATTCATGGGATATTGATGGATTTTCGTAAATGATTTACTTTGACAAATAATTGACGAACTCGATGTGAAAATTCTAAAACTGTTCATCCTTTTTTTTCTCGACAATACTTACAAAAATAATACGAATGTTTGAAAAAAAGCTTCAGAGAACTCATAAGTCAACCCGAAAAATCTAGGAACTGGGAACTAGGATCACCCGCACACACGCTCGCAAAAACGCGCAAAGGATGTATACGCGTGTACGTGTGGATCGAGTTCGTCTGATGACTTCTAGAAGTTTTAGAAAACTTATATGTTTAGCCTCGATGGCTGCGCGTATTTGCGCACTACTATTGGTTTATTTTTAGAACCTGGCGAGTCAGCAGTCTTTCGAAGGTTCGAATCCTGCGAGTTGCGAATTTATAAATTATATGAATTAAATCACAGAAATGAAATTTTTCTTTTTATCTTCAAGTCTGACATTTTCAGGAACTGCTCGTAGAAAATTCGGTCTGTTCGTAAAAAAATTTCGACAGCCCATAACTCACTGACTGTAAGAGAACAGAGAAGAAAGCAAAGCAGAAGTAATATCCTTACATTTGCTTCCATAAAATTTACCCCTACGCTCGATACGCGTGCAGGTCGAAGGCCTAAGCGCTAAGAACACCTAAGACTCACCACCAGCCCTTCGAACATTCGAAGTGTCCAGGTAACAACCCGGTGTCCGGCGCAGGACACGATAGGGGGTGATTTGTAAAGAAACTTGCGTTTAATTCTGAAGCTGAATATTGTGTTTGCGTATATCTGGCCCAGATCAAAGCTATAAGCAGGTCACACGCAACAAAAATGAACATTTTGACGATCTTCGACAATGAGGACGTGACCTTCCCATAGAGATTTTTTGGTCGGGATTTTGAAGGGCTCCAGCTAGTTTTCCCTATTTCTGATTGGGAACTGATTTGGAATGATAGAGAGGACCTGACTAATTCTGTAACACGGTTTTAGCCTAGCGCTGTCTAGAACTCCTAACCAGGTCCTAACAAGAATATCCTACTGCAGAGTGTCTAGATCTTTTCTGTTTTCCGGTACTTTTATCATTCAGATAATGATATAAATACATGGGAAAAACGATTTATAAATAAAAAAATAAAAAAAAGATTAAAATACATACAAATTTTAGGTACATAATTTTTTAATGTTTATATTTTGTTGTTTGGAGATCGTTTTTTGTATACTTTTGAATCTCACAACATCTGAACATTGAACATTCGCTCTCAAATATGACAACGATTTATTTTTATTATTTCCTACACAACTGTCTTTCACGTGCACAGTACAAATGTACTAGTTTTCTTTCTATTTCACATTTCAAAAATAATTTTATCTTTATTTAAAAAAAAAATAAAGTTTTTGTTAGAGGTGAAGAAATAAAGTAGTTAGAATTTGTTGGTTATATTCATTATACACTATTTAGTATATACCGGGTGACCGAAAAACTTTATTTTCGAATTTCCCTTACTTTTCCCTGGCCAATTTTTTATTTTCCCTGAACATTAATATTCAAAGACCAGAATGTTAATCTTGCAAGGTTTTTAACATAGAATAATTTATGAACGGAATAAGACAATTTCAAATTTAATGAATTATTTCAACCAAAAAAGATGACTTTTCAACAAAATAATAAAATTGCCAACAAAACAGTTACATTTTTACAAACTGGTTTAATTATCAACCTAAAAATATGAATTTTGAAGCAAATGGTCGAAATTTCATACCAAACAGATTAAGCTTCAACCGAAAAAATTTGCTTTTTCATCCAAATAATTGAATTTTTTAGAAGACAGTTGACTAATTTTCAAGAAAATACATGTATTTTCAATAAAAAATGCGACAGTAAAATTTTCAAGGAAAAATACGAGTTTTCTACAAAACAGTTTCCGCCCAAAAATATTAATTTTCAACAACAAAAAATTGATTTTTAATTTTAATTATTAATTATTATTATTTTAGATTATTATTATTAATCTTCAATTAATCTTCAATTAAGTAAAAATGCTTTTTCAACTCAGTTATATAACTTTCAATTCAATAGTTTCATTTTCCAACAAACAAAAAAACATATTGCCAAACAAAATGTCAAAATTCAAATCAAAACCAAACAAAGATTGAACTCTTTTTTCGATTATTCCTCTTTTTTCGTTGAACTAGTTGAAAATTGAAAAAAACCATAGTTACATTTTTAATTAGAAAAAAATCGGTTTTCAACCAAAAATGTAATAGTTACATTTTCAGTTAACATGATTAATTTTAAGAAAAAATGAGTTTTCAACGAAGTAGTCAATCTCTCAACGAACGATATGAATTTACAACTAAACTGGTGAATTTTTAAATGAGACAAAGTGGTTCAAACTTCAACCAAACAATTGAATTTTCAACCAAAAAATACGAATTCTCCATAAATAATGTAATAGTAGTTATTTCAACAACAAAAAATTAATTTTAAATAAAGGATTGTTGAATTTAACCAGAAAAGACCAATTTTCAAACAAAATAATTGAATCCTGAACCAAAAAAGA
Source organism: Andricus quercusramuli (assembly GCA_932178445.1). Lineage (NCBI taxonomy): Eukaryota > Metazoa > Arthropoda > Insecta > Hymenoptera > Cynipidae > Andricus > Andricus quercusramuli. The sequence continues at coordinate 154,172 of CAKNXH010002371.1, read as the reverse complement.
TTAATTCTCAACCAAGCAATGACTTTGTTAACCAAGAATATAACATTTCCACCAAAAGAGATGAATTTTTAAACCAAAAAGACGAATTGAAAAACATGTTAATTTTCAATCAAGAAAGATTTCAGTTGATTTCAGTCCCATCAAAATATGAATTTTCAATTAAAAAAAAAGGTTTTCTACAAAAATATTTAAACATTCAGCAAAAAAGTTCAATTATCAACCAGAAAGAATTAATTTTCAACAATGTTGTTGAACTTGTAACTAAATAATAAAATTTGTAAATAAAAATATAATCATCCTCGGAAGCAACTGAAAAAAATTAAGAAGAGAAATACAAGGCAATGAAATTATTAACAATAATATTATTCCGTGGTGGAATCTTTTAAAAACGAAATGAATCGATTTTAAATTGAAATATCAACATTTCAAATTTATTATCCTCGACAGTTATTTCAAGTGTCTCTTATAGAAATTCCCTCATTTTGCAAGATTTTGTTGAAAATATTTGACTTTTCTAAAATAATCTTAACCCTCAAACGGCACACTAGTGCGAATTCGCACCAGCAAAAATTTCAAAGCGCTGATATTTTTTCTAAAACTATTTTCAAGGTCTCTCACCGCTACATTAAATATGTCCATACACCCACAAATACATGACGCGTAAACAGATAGTCATCCGCCTGCGAGCAGCCGAGTGAGACACTGTAAAAGTTTCAAGTGGTGCAAATTCGCACTAGTGTGCCGTTAGAAGGTGCCAAGTCGTGTTTTATGAAAAATTGTAAAACGTTGTTTCTGTGCCTGAAACAAGATCTTTCATAAAAAGGTAAGTTAATTTGTTCATAAATATGTTTATAAACAAAAAGAAAGATAATAAGCAATAATAAATAACATTTCATGAACCAGTGAAAATATTGCACGAAAAGCACAAAGTTTACAATTACTCGCTATTGTTAGACTTTAAATTGATATGATGATATTTTTTGAACAATTTTTTTCTTTATATTAAGAATGGCGGAGTAAGGACGTCGTTACAGTTTGGGAAGTTCTAGGACTGTTGTGCAGGCACTAGCAGAAGAGTCTGAAGTCGATGTGCGTCGATCACAGAGCTTCTGTCTGCGTTGACTGCATTGGTCTTAATGAATAATGTTCAATGATGATTGTCATAAGAGTAATAGTTTCACAATATAATAATGTTAATTTTTTCTAAATATTCTATGTACTTTTACTCTTTCCTAACAAACCCCCACATCACACATCACCGCCCTGACACACTTCACTGATCAATCTTTTTACCAATCAGTCACATGGAGAGCTTTCCAAAGTTATAATAAAATGAATTCTTTCAAACTTTGACACAAAAAACACTATTTATGCAATAATATGCTTGTATACTACAAAAATAACAATGTGTGCTGTCCTGCACTCGTGATATACTTCATACGAAAATACCGAAAATCTGACACATCTGGAAAAATACTTAATCTAATTTTATCGGATTGGCATATTTTTTTCATGAAAGAACATCTGTTTAAATAAAGAATCGCGTTAGTTACGTTTCAATACCTTTAATTTTGAAAAAATTATGTTTTTTTGTTGAAAATGTCTATTTTTCAAGAAAGCCTTTTTTTAATAACAATTTTGTGATGAGGTGATATAATTTTCGATAAATTTAAGTTGCCCCAACGGATTGGGCGAGAAATTTTACCCCAAAATCATATATTTATACGCAGATTTTGGAAATTATTTTCATATTAAAATGTTCAGCTGAAATCACAAAATCCCAATTCGCACTAGTGTGCCGTTTACGTATGCTGGGTTGAAGTGTGCCGTTTGAGGGTTAAGCATTCCAGAAGATTTTAGAAACTTCTAGAAATTAAAGAATTTTATAATAATTTAAAAAATTGCGGAACTTTTTACAAAATTCTATAAGATTCCAAATAATTTTAATTTCTAATAAATTTCATTGTATTCTAAAAGGTTTTGTAACTCATAATTTGAAGAAAAAAAATTTAATGAATTTTTGAAACAAAAAATTATGCTCCGGTGTCACAATGATGTCAAACCTTTTTTATTTTGAGAATTAGAAACAATTTCCCTGTGGCTACGAACATGTTTGTCATTTTTTTATGTACAGTTCTTGGAATTAAGTGTGAATTAAAAATTAAAATTAGAAAACATATCTTTTGTTCAAGTTATAACTCTTTCAATACGAGCAGAAATAAAATAGCTATAATTTCCTTAGATCTCAAAAAAATGTCTTCTCAGACTTTACAGCTATTCAAAAAAGCCATGGACTACTAAGTTTATCAAGTCCAAGGGAATTGTTTTTATGTATCTAAGGAAATTCAAATAAAAATTAACTGAATCTTAAAAAATGCCATTTTTGCTGATTAAAAAAAATTATCTTAAACATAACTTTTTTTATGTTACATTACATGTTACATTTTTTTTAATTAACATTTTTTTAGCATTTAGTGCCAAAACCTATAGACAACAAAAACTGCCATAACTTTGTAGCCCATTGGGGAATTTTTTTAAGTTCTCAAAATCAACATTTTTTACCTCGATGCGGACGGCAAGACCATTTTTGTTCTCCAAAAAAGTTAAAGTTTGCAAATTTAGTTTCTTTCTAAAGCAAAACTTGAAGGGTTAAATATTTTATTCCCAAAGATATAAAATCAGATAATTTCAACTTTAACTCAAGACTCTTATAAAATTAAAAAGACTAATTATCTACGTTGAATGATAAGAATAATTTTAATGTAAATTATCAAAGTTATTTTTGATTTCCAATTCGCTTAACTTAACACCACGGAAATATATGCTAATAATAAGTCTTGCTGATTTCTTCCGAGATAAGAAATATTTTCGCAAGTCTAATATTCGGCTAAAGTATCACATTTCGTGGATAGGTCTTCGCCCTCAAGAAGGTTCACGAGAAGGTGTCAAGGAAGGTGAAAATAAACAGGTCAGGGTGAAAATAAATTTGAGATATAATGAGAGTAATGACCGTGGAAGGAATGTATATGCGGATACAATATCCATATCGCGTTTCTGGCTTATCATCAATGATAGAAATGAGAGATTGTGATTGTTAATTGTGAATTTTTGAATAAATTATTTCAATAAATATCACGAAATAATTCACACAGAAGCAAAACAGTATTTTTTCAATGAGACGTACTTTTCATATGCAGATATTGTAAAAAAACGCTCACAGAGTTCCTAGACTTTTCCCTCATTTCTCCCTGGCTAATTTTATTTACCAACTTCCTTGGCCATTAATACTCACAGACCAGCACTTTATGCTTGCAACGTTTTTAACATAGAATATTTTACTAATGGTATAAAATAATTTAAGAATAACAATTACAAATTTATTTCAGCATGAAAAGATTACTTTTCTACCGTGAAAGATGAATTTTCAATCCAAAAGAACGACTTTTAAACAAAACAGTTTAATTTATGTCCAAACAAGATTTTTAGCAAAATAGTTGAATTTCCAACCTTCGAAAATAAATTCTTAATCAAATGGTAGAATTTTCAAACAAAAAAGATTAAATTTCAACGAAAAATAGTTGAGTTTGCAATCAAATATTTGAAGGTGCAGAAAATAATTGAATTTTCAATAAATAAAGATAACGTTTCAATCCAAAAAGACGAATTTTCAGTCCAAATAGACGAATAGACGAAAAATGATTTCTTAACCAAAAATGTAATAGTTAATATTTAAACCAAATTATATAAAATTTTTCTAAAAGATATCAATTTTAAACAAACAAAAAAACGAATTTTCAACCATGAAGAATAATTTCCCACAAAAAGAAAACGAATTTTCAACATAATACTCGAATTATCAAACAAATAATTCCATTTTCAAATAAAAAAGACAAATTTTCAACCAAAAATGGAAAAGTTAGATTTTCAGTAAAAAAATTTACATATTTTTAACAAAAAAAAAGAATTGTCAACAAAATAGTCATATTTTCAACCAAGGAAATGGATTTTCATCGCGAAAATATGAATTTTCAATAGAAAAGTTAATTTTCAGCGAAACAGTTGCATTTTTAATCAAATAAGATGAAATTTCAAAACAAGAAGATTTTTTCTACTTAAAAGATACATTTTCAAGTAAAAAAGATCAATTTTCAAGAAAAAATGGAAAAGCTGCATTTTCAGTGAAACAAATTATTTGTAATCCAAAAACACGAATTTTAAGCAAAATAGTTTAATTTTCAACCAAAGAGATGAATGAACCTTCAACCGAGAAAATAAATTTTAAACGAATTAGTTCAACGATTACCCAATTAGTTGATTTTTCAATTTAAAAAGATCAATTTTCAACAAAATATTCGAACTTTTAACCAAAGAGATGAATTTTGAACAAAATAGTTGAATCCTCAAACAAATAAGATTAATATCCAACGAAACAGTTGCATTTTTATCCAAAATATATAAAATTTTCACTAAAACAGATACATTTTTAAACCAAAAAGACTAATTGAAACAAATAGTTAAATTTTCAATCAAGATAGATTTCAGTTGAATATTTAACACCAAAATATGAATTTTCAACAAAAAGATAATTTTATACCAAAAGAGCTGAATTTTCAACAAAATGAATGGCTTTTCAACAAAATTATTAAATGTTCAACCAAAAAATAAAATTATTAACTAAAAATATAATACTCAGGAGGAAGCAACTGCAAGAAAAGGATGAAATAGAAATAGAAATACAAAGCAAATAAATTGCAAACAAGAATATTATATCAGGGTGACGGCAAAACTTCATTGTCAAATTCCTTCAATTTTCGCTGACTATTACAGAACCTTAACCTTGCAAAAAATGTAAAATAGAATTTTTCATAAATTGCATAAAGTAAATTGAAATTAAAAGTTGAGAATTTCAAATATATTATCCTTGACAGTTATTTGCAGTGCGTCTTAGAAAAATTATCTGACTTGTGCAAGATTTTTTTTTTTAAATCCCTCACTTTCCCTGACCAATAAAATTCCCTGACTTTTCCCTGATTTCCAGGATTTTCCTGACCTGGGACCACTCTGGCTAAGTTTAAAATCATTTCTTTTTATATTCTATTATTTTATTATATATTATATATTATTATCATATATTATTTATAATATATAATATTATATATTATATTGTATATCATATTATTTTAAAAACACGTCTTTTATTATCTAAAAATTACACACAAAGTAAACTTTATACTTTATAACCTACTATTATCATTTTTATGTTTCCTAACTAGGGGCAATTTAACTTCCTTATTGAAATAATACACGAGGGTAATAAATAATTCAAGGGCGTACACTATGATTATAACAGAATTTCCTTCTTTAGAAAAAAAACTTCTTAGGGTAAATTAAGAAAGAGAGAGGTGTATTACTATAAATGATTTTTTTTAATTTGGGGATTAAATGTTGGTTCTTTGACGTTGAAATATTACTTGAAATTTTAGAGTTTCATCTTTCAAAAGCTGTTAATCAAGGGCTAATCAATGGCTGCCGCATCAAATTATAGATGCGGTATAGTTTTCTATGAACACACCCGTTTTCGATATCTAGGTTTTAAGGTGCGACCCTTCAAGTCAATATTTCGCGAGCTCGTTATTTCTGCACTTCAGTAAGTAACAGGATTCGCTGATAAATTGCTCCCAAAAATGCGAAAAATGCTGGGATACCCAACTCCTAAACAATTGAACTTTGACCCTTTTTTTAAATAATTCATTTTTTATTTTATCTCGAAAGGAACTTTTTGCAGTAGGGGAGAGCGAGGCAAAATTAACTTGTCAAGAACCAGTACGGAGCAATCCCTATTACACCCTATTACGCCTTATTACGCATTATAAAGCATCATTACACAATTATTACGAGGATATTACGGCGCTATTGAAACCGTCGAAATTTTATTATTTATAATTATAATCAAACAATAAATTTTAATTTTAGCATCAGTTGATGTAAACTTTAAACCACAATTAAACTCAAATAACTAGACATCAACTGAAGTAAACTTTCAAAGTGTTTTCTTTTGTTAACAATCATTATTATTATAAAATAATAAATATGGTTTTCGAAATAGTTCAAAAACTCAAAATTTAACTACTCACAACTGATTGAATTAAATAAACATTTCTTAGTGGAAAAAAATCTTTTTTCTTCTTAAATCTGCTTGAAAGATTTCTTAGAAGCTAGTTAATATTAATTTTCGAATGAATTTTTACTTGATAAAAATATCAAATAATATTAACATTGCCACAATTACCATTTTTAGACAAATCATCATGTGAAAAATTGTTATTAGGAATGCGTATTAATTGTTTATATAACGTTATTTTTCGCTGCGACTACATAAAAAGTTAATTAATTACACTAAATTCCGATACAACATTTAATAATTTATAATAATTGTCGTAGCTAGATATTTTATAAATTATTTTACATAATTATCACTTTTTTTATTTTCAGAAGACAATTATTATCCGATACAAACGTCTTTTTTTTAAATGGAATATAATAAAATTCCGCATCAAAAAGTCATAGCTGATTTAAAAAAAAATAATTTTTCTTATTGACAAGAATGAAAAAAAAATAACTTTTGAACTTTAGTGTTTTTTAATTAATACTCTTATTCATTTTGAAAATACCTTAAAAACATGAAGCAACTATCCAAAAAAGATCTTCAATATGTAAGTGTTTACAAATTTATCAAATTTGTTATAAATTAATTAACAATTGTTACAAATAACTAACCTCTATATTTTTAAGGACATTTAAATGAAAATAAACAATTATTATTGTTAACAGTTCTTTAAACCAATTTTCATCATTTCATCATCACTTCTTCTTATAAATCTATAACACTTAATAGTTGTTTATAAAACCTTAACTCTATACAACCATGAACTTTTTTGAAACACGCGATCACCAATTATTATCAACTGTTAGCAAAGCATTTTTGCTAAGTAAATTTTATTACATTCCACATGAACAAAGCAGTTTCGAGTTTACAAATACATGAGACAAGAAAAATTTATTCATAAGATTATTAATAACAATAAAAATATTGCATCTTTATGGAAGTGTCTCACAAGAGTTTAAAAATTCGTTATTAACATCTAGCAGTCGATTATATTAAAAAGCGAAGTTTAAATTCTGAAAAATAGTCAATGAATTTGTTAATGAGTTTGCTTAAGCAATTATCAAATATTATCGATTTATAACAAGAAGTCATTGTTAAATGATTAGCTGTTAATTCCATGACAAAGCGGATTTTTATTCATTAATACATAATATGATGAAAATTGGTTTGAACAACTGTTAACAATAACAACTGTTTACTCTCATCTAAATGTTCTTGAAAATTAGGATGTTTGTTATTTGAAGTTCACTGCGTCGAAAGAACCAAGTTTTTTTACGTCCAAAAATAGATAAATAGTGCATTTGTTAATGAGGATTGTAAAAAAAATGGTCAGTTTTTATTGGATGAGCAAATATGATACTTAGGTTTAATTTCCAAATAATATACGAACGATTCCGTAGAGACAAAAGATTCAAATACCTGATATGGATAATTTTTTATAAAATTTGTTCATAAATTAACACATTATTTGTTCAATTTCCTGAATTTGACCCAAAAACATTTTTTGTCCATAAATTGTTCGAATTTAGTTCAATTCAAGTGACGAATCGCTGCCAATATACAGAAAACCATTTTCATTCACTTATTTGTTTAAAAAAAAATTAATAAGTTTCTGAATATTTGGCTTGCTATTGAAGATTTTTGTTTACAGTTGCTTCATATTTTCTAGCTATTTTTAAATGAAACAAAATATTTGTTAAATAACGCTACATTTCAAAAGTCAATTTTTAAACAATTTTGTTATTGAATAAAAAAATATTTTTTTTTTAATTCGACCAAGACAGTAAACATATTGAATGAGGTTTATGTAATTATTTATTTTCAAAGATTTCGAATTTTTTGCACCATCAATTGAGTCAACTAAAATTTCCAAAAAAGTAATTTTATGTTAGGACAAAATTTATTTCTGAATGTTCATAAAAATTATTATTAATATATAGAATATTCTTATAGAAGCTTATTAAGAATTTTGGAAGGTTTCAAGAGATAAAAAAATTTTTCTTCAGATTTTTGGGAAATTTTCAAATGATTTTTTATTTAAAAAATACGTTTTAAGAGAAAATTTCAGAAAGTTTCAAACGATTTCAAAAAATTTCCTAAAATTTCGGAAAAGAATGTAGAAGATTTTAAAGCAAAATTTTTAAATTTTGCAAGATTACCAACTTTTAGAAAACATTCCAATAATATTAAGATATATCTAAAAGTTTCAAAAATATAAAAAAATAATTTTGAAATTTCAAAAATTCCAAAAATTTTAAAACAAAATGTAGATCTTTGAATATTTCGAACAAAAAATTTAGAAGCTTTTTAAGAACTTTCAATTATTTCATGGAAATAAAGAAATTTTCCTAAGATTCCTGGGAAAACTTTAAATGATTATTTATTTTTGAAAGATTAGTTTTTGAAGAAAATTTGAAAAGATTTCAAAACAATTCGAAAGGTTTCTGAAAATTTCGTGAAAAATCTGGAAGACTTTAAAGTAATATTTTAAATTCTCAGGAATTATAAAAATTTCAGAAAAACTTTGCATTATTTGAAAAATATTTTGAAGTTTCATAAGTTTTGAAAAGATCCGAAAATAAATTAAGTCTTAAGAAGATTACAAAAAAAATGTAATGTAGTTTTTTTGAAGATTTAGAAAAAAGAGTTTTTTAAAAAAGATAAAAAAAAGTTGTTTTAAAAAAGAAACGGGATACCACGCTGAAAACACCAGTTACCGTTAGATCACTGAAGTTAAGCAGTGTTGGGCGCGGTTAGTACTTGGATGGGTGACCGTTCGGGGAATACTGCGTGTTGTTGACCCGTCGTTGGTGTGATGGACCCACACTGGTAGTATTTATCCACCTAGAAACACTACCCGAATCGGGTAGTGAGGCAATGAACTTTCGAGTTCGAAATGCTAATCAATTTTTTTTTTTTTTTTTAAAGATTTTTGAAAGGTTTCAAGGCAATAAACAAACTTTCTTCAGATTCCTTGAAAAATTTTAATTAATTTTATATTTTTGAACATCAGTTTAAGAAGAATATTCAAACAAATTTAAATATAGCAAAAGATTTCCAAAAATGTCAAAGAAGAATCTGATCAATCTTAAGGCTATCTTAGAAATTATTTGATTCAGTTAAAAAGATATTTAAGAATTTTGGAAGTTTTTAAGTGATTACAAATATTTTAAAACTTTGAACGTATATAAATACATGTTAAACTAACTTGAATTTTTCCTAAAATGTTTCAGAATCTTGTAAAATAGAAAATTTATACTTTTTCTACAGATCTGTAATTTTCGAAAATCTGTTTGAATTTTTTTAAAAACCGTAGGAAAATTATATTTATATAACCTTCAAACAATTGAAAAAAACAGTTTTTCGACATTTTTATTTTGTATTGAAAATCATGTTTACCCTCAAGTGGATAGTACAGGCAAAAAAGAAAAAAGGCTCAATTTTAAGAAAATGAATTTTGGAAAATTCGGATTAGAAAAATGCCTATTAAGAATAACTTTTGGTTTCTTTAAAATACGTCCCGCCAAATTAAAAACTCTTTGGCAGAAATTTTTCTTTGAATTTACATATTCTTCTAATTTGTATTCTTACTTTCAAAATAATCTACCTATTTTTATTTTAGTCAATTGCAGAGTCCTGTAAAAAATGTTAGTTTTCCCTTTTTTTCTCTATATTTCCCTATGGAAGAACAATAATTCCACTAAATTATTATTATTATGAAAGAAATATCACGTAAATAAATAAAACAAAACAAAGATTTAAAATATAAATCAAAATTATAGTAAATACACGTCAATTCAACTCTAATAATCTTGCTACTAATTTTCCAAGATTACCGTGAATCAAACGATTCCACTTAAGCGTGATGAATAAATCATTTGACTTTACCTGTTCAAAAGGGAGTCATTGAATGACCCATAGAGATCACGAAAGCTGATGTTTACACGAAGCACGTGGCCAAGAAGGGGTCGGCACCTGCGTAACCAGAGGCGGGAAAATGGTAGGGGTGAAATCAACTCTTATTCGACTCCCACCCCCGAGAATAAATGGAAAGGATCGGACAATCGTGGAAGGGAGAATGAGGGGTTTAGAGGGGTAAAAGAAGGGTTGTAGGGGTGAGGAGTTTGCGCTCTAACAAAATCAACCCCACTTCATAAATATCCCATCTCTTCAAAACCCTCCCTTCCTTCTCTCCTCATCCCCATTCCTTCATGCTGTGATTGAAAGTAGATCGCCACCCCTACATTTACTTCCGGTTCTACTGGTTTGAATTTCCAACGCCGTCTTACCGACGTCGCTGATTTCACTTGTTTATCATTCGACCGAGGGTTCTATATCTTCTAAGGTTTGATTTATTTTCTTTTTATTAAGGCTGGCCACTTCTATTGCCGAAACAAATTTCTGGTTAGTTCCTTTGTTGCAAAAATGTTTCCCGGTCATTAAAATTGAAAAGTTCAAACTGATGAAGCTGCAGACTTTTTCATTTGAAGTGATCAAAACTAAACTGCACTTTTAGCCTCCCAAATTAAATATAGTTTTGATGATATGGTTTGTTATTTTCTGAATCAAAGCTTTAAAAAATTGTATTTAATCCCAAAACTTTACATTCGATCATTGAATAATTAACAAGTTACACAAAGGAAATCTTTCTACTTACAATAGGTTCTCTAAGGGATTAAAAAAAACTTTATCTTATAGTGAAACATTCAAAATCATAAAGTATCAATTTCACAAACTTTATATTTAATATTAAATTAAATGCTATAAAGTCCAAAGATTTTAAGTCGAAATATATTACATTTTCAACAAGATAATTGAATTATCAACAAAAAGTGATGGATTTTTAACCCAAAGACGAATTTTTGACAAAAGAGTTGAATTTTTAAGCTAAAAAGTTGAATGATTTAGAAAATAGTTGACATTTTAATAGAATGATTGAATTTCTAAAGAAACAGTTAAATTCGCCACCAAATGGTCGAATTTTCAAACAACAAAAAAACTTAAACCAAAAACAGTTGCATTTGCAACCTGAAAAGGTAGATTTCCAACAAAAAATATAATTTTGAACCCAAAAAAGATGAATTCTCAAACAAAAAGTTAAGCATTGAAAGAAAAAATAATTTTTAAACAAACTGTTGCATTTACAACCAAATAGTTGAACTTCTAAAATCTAATGGAAGGAGACGAATTTTCAAAAAAAAAGTTGAATTTTCAACGAAATTATTAAATTTTCGTGCCAAAAATACCATTTTTTAGAAGCCAGTTGAATTTTTAACAAAAATATTAATTTCCAACCAAAAAAGGTTACTTTCCCACCATAAAAGATGAATTTTCAATCCAAAAAGACTAATTTTCTATAAAAAAGACGAATTTTCAACAAGACAGATGAATTGCCTACCAATATATTTGAATTTTTAATTAAAAAGGATATATTTTTAACTGAAAAACGAATTTTTAACAAAAATTCTGAGTTTAAAAGTTAAAAAATTAAGTTGTTTAGAAAATAGTTGAATTTTTATTAAAATAATTGAATTTCTAACTAAATAGTTGAATTCACAACCAAATGATCGATTTTTCTAATAAAAAATTAAACCTCACCCAAAAACGGTTACATTTTCAACCAAATATTTAAATTTTTATGTCAAAAAGACGAACTTTCTAGAAAACAGTTGAATTATCAACCAGGAAAGGTAAATTTTCAATAACAAATTTAATTTTTAACCCAGAAAGATGTGTTTTCAACCAAACAGTTCAATGTTTTAAAAAAAATTCATTTTCAAATAAACAGTTGCATTCACAGATAAATAGTTGAACTTTCAGTAAAAAGAGACAAATGTTCAACAAAATAGTTGAATTTGTAATCAAATAGTCGAATTTTCGAGGCAAAAAGATGAATTTTTTTGAAGAAAGATGAATTTTCAACCCAGAAAGATGCAGTTTTAACCAAAAAGCATGACTTATCTACCATAAAAGATAAATCTTCAATCCAAATGGACTAATTTTCTATTAAAAAAAAACACAATTTTCAACAAAACAGTTGAATTTTCGATAAAAAAATAGTCATCTTCTTTTACAAAAAAATAGTTGACCTTTTAATGAAAAGATAAGTATTTTCAACAAAATAATTAAATTTCCAATCAGATGGTTAAATCTTCAATCGAATAGTTGAATTTTTAACCTACAACGATTAATTCTAAAAAAATGTCGGAAAACTAAAAAGGATGATTTTTTATGAAAATAGTTGAGTTTTTAACAAAATAATTAAATTTTCAACCTAAAAGAATTAAATTTCAAACAAGAATTGTTGGATTTTCTTATTGAGTTTTAATAATTCCGTTCGCATTTAAGCCAAAAAACGTGAAAAAGGGAAAGATCCTTGAAAACAGAGGAAATAAAAGGAATTCTATAAAAAAGGGGGAATAGGCAAAAGAGTGTGCAGCATGTAACTATTTAATATAGTATTGCGTTTTCACACTTGATAAATATTTTCACAAATATTTTTTTACCTTTAAGGACGTTTTATTGTGTTCTTCTGTTGAAATTGAAACTAACCATTATTTTATGAACTTTAAGGCTTTTTATTGAATATTAAACAAAATCCTGTTATGACTGGGAAAAAGCGGTTAGAATCAGTATTTCCAAGTTTTTGGACAGACCCTCATTCTTTTGAAAAATCTATTTTTTTATGTAAACCAAAAAATATATATTATGTCCCTCTAGTCTTGAAAAATTACCCAATCGCTTGCAAATTTGCGTGATAAAAATCTCTGGAGGGTGCGTGCCCTCTAAGGTAGAAGGGTCGCAGACCAGTCTGGAGTTTCTGTTCCTCCCCCAAGTAAGGAGAAAAAAGCAAGTGTGGTCATTGCCACCGTTGGACAGTAGTCAGAGTACTGGATTCTCCATAATTTCTTATCTTACCCTCCCTCCACCCACCCCCTTGCCATCAACCCCGTCGTCGAGATATTCTGCACTGTCCACTATGAAAGTCTTCGGCACTCTCGGCAAACTAACATTGTAGATTGTACAATGTACAATGTTACAGTGTACAGTGGCGTATATGAATCACGTGCGGTGTAAGGGGTCAGACAGGACTTCCGGTTTAAGGAGGGAAAGGCCGCTGGTCAGCGGCGCGAGGATCGATAACTCGGGCAACTACAGTATGCACCGAAGAATGACTCCCTTCGTTTGCATCTTGCTTTCGATTTTCCCTCCCTTATTCGACTAGACGCAATTACTAGTCTTCGTTCCACTCTCTGACGAGAGAGGCTCCTAGTATCAAGTTTTAGGCTCAAAATCCTATTTCCTTCATAGATACTTAGATCTGAATTATTTTTCTAAATGTAGGTGTAAAACGAAGAATGACGTTTTAGACATTTAGAATTAGTAAAACTACACATTATTATTGTATTTATTTTTTGCCTTTTGATTAATAGCACAGCCAGACAAAAAAAAATCTTTTTTCGGGTCTGGAGGTAAGACCCTGTTCACTATATGTTTTTGCGGTCGCTGAATCCGAATCCGTAGTCTAAAAAACTCCAGCAAGGCGGGAAACGGAGTGAGCCTGTGACCCGGGATAGTCCCTGGATTACGGCTTTAATGCCGTCATGGCAGGAGCATGCAAGCGTTTTACGATGCAGATAGTCAGATCCTCAGGATACGGATTCAGCGACCCCAAACACATATAATAAACATGGTCGGACCCCCGGACTCGAAAAAAAAATGTGTTTAAGGTTTTTTGAGGTTATTGAGAACCCTAAAGTGCTGGGGTTTTTGGACCCCAAATTCGGATTCAGCGATCCCGAAAACCCATAGTAAACATGGTCTGATCTTCAGACCCGGAAGATTTTTTTGTGTGGCTGTGTAATTAATTCCTGAAGTTCAAACATCGACATTTCACTCTCATGATCGAACGATGTATTAGGGTGAGCATTAGGATGGTCCAAAAGCATACCTACCACGTGGAAAGATTCCCCCAAAAACTCTCCGCGGAAATTCTACGGAAATTCCGTTGATTTTCCGTTGAAATTCCACTAACTTTCCGTCTGAAAATTGCAGCCTATAATGGACCCAGGAAATTTGTAGAAAGCACTACACAATCAATCCCTCAACACCCGGTCGACTCCCGGGGGTTTCGGTCGTCATCCCAAGACCTTCCGTTTGTACTACGTGTTCAAAATACATCATCCTCGAGAAATTTGAGTTTCAAATAGGGATTGGGCACACTTCCGCGGTTACTGCAAAGATCCGTCATTATACATAAACTTTTGAATGCACCAGGTGTAAATGATACAGCTTCCTCGAGGAAGTTAAGTTCCGAATGAAGATTGTTCGCACCCCATCCATTTTTCTCATGACTCCTTATTGCGCAACAACTGTTAAGTACACCAGGTGTGAAAAATAACGGCAATCTTCATTTAGTACTTCAATTTCTCGAAGAAAACGTATTTCCAAGACCAAGTGGCTTTCCAATGACGGGTGTTAAGAAAAAAGGCTTGGGTGTGACCAATATTTAGAACTCAACTTCCTCGAGGAAGATTTATTTTTTAGACCTGACGCACATTGAAGTTGTTTTCCAATGACAGGTGTTGAGAAAAAAAGGGTTGGGTGCGGCCAATCTTCATTTAGAAATAAAATTCCTCGAGGAAGATGTATTTTTAAGAACTGTTGCACTGGGAAGTTGTTGTACAATGACGGGTGTTGGTGTTGAGAAAAAAGGCTTGGGTGTGGCCAACCTTTATTTAAAACACAACTTCTTCGAAGAAGATTTATTTTTCAGACCTAGTGCACATGGATGTTGTCCAATGACGTGTTATGATAAAAAAAGGGTTGGGTGCGGCCAATCTTCATTTAGTACTAAAATTCCTCAAGGAGGATGTATTTTTAAGAACTGGTGCACTGGGAAGTTGTTGTACAACGAGGGATCATGAGAAAAAAGGCTTGGGTGTGACCAATATTTAGAACTAAACTTCCTCGAGAAAGATTTATTTTCTTAGACCTGGTGCACTCGAAAGTTGTGCAATGAAGGATCATAAGAAATACTGATGTGATTGACACCAGGTGCATTCGGACGTTTATGTATAATGACGGATCATCCCAGTAAGCGCGGGAGTGAGATCCATCCGAACAGTATAGTGTTTTCTAGGATCTTCCTAGGTCCATTACGGGCTGCAATTTGCAGACGGAATTTTAGTCGAATTTTAACGGAATTTCCAACCGGATTTCCGTAGAATTTCCATGGTTTAATTTCTAGGGAATCTTTCCACGTGGGCTATTAAATTTTCTTTTCTAGTAGAGGACTAAATCGTTTATTATTAAGACGTGCTACAAAGGTTTAAAATTCAACAATCTGAAATAATTGAAATTTGAATTATAACATTTGGAATTAAAAGTGGGAAATTTTACATTTTTCAAAAGTCGACAAATTAATAGATACGTTCTAAATGCATCAATATTCAATTGGAAATAAAAAAAATTTAATGTTTGAAGATAAACATTTTCAAATAAAAATTTAGCAAATCCAAATTGATCAAGTTCAGCCCCAAAACATTTAAAATTAAACAATTCTGTTCAATTCCGAATGAAAATGTTCTAAGTTTTCCAATTTCCAATATATATAAATTAAATTCCTGCGGTTTCAAATTGGATTTGTTCAGAATAGAACAATTTGAACCTGTTATCTTATGAAGTTCTTAAATTCAATTTGAAAGCATTTGATATTTAGCATTTCAAAATTGCAGCGTTCTTTAATTAATAATTTTGAATTATTATGATACGGCCGAAACAATCATTTTTTCAAATCGTGTAAATTTAGAAATATTTAAATTGGAAGTGTTCCAAATCGTATAATTTGTAAGTGAAAATTACCATAATTGGATTAATTTTAAATTATAAAAATCTCATTCTAAATTCATATAATCGACAATAGAAGCGCCAATAGCAAATGTTCATACACAATTTATGGCATTATGCATTGAATCCTGAATTATTTCAAGAAATGGGGCGTCTAAGGTAGCTCAACTGAGAAGGATTTATATTTGTGGGCCTCCGCATGAAAAGGGCCCTTATGGTCGGTAAGAAGTTACGCATAGGGGCATATAGCCGGATAAATTCTCGGTTTCTAAGGCCCAAAATGAACCTTCTAAGTTGAAAAACGAGTCACCGGGGCATTTTTGAAGTTGGTACATCGAAAACCCTTTTTTTTCAGAAAAACGCATCTAAACTTGACGAGTGCCATAAGCACACATGTTGTAGGTATATATTTGTTCTTCGAACATGAAATTTGAAATATACCTACTTCCAGTTACTATCTGGATATGAGTATAGTCCCCATTTATAATTTTGACCTCAACTTAGAAAAACTCGAATATCTCCTAAACCAGAACTGACCATAAGGGCCATAAGTATGGCGACCAGAAGACCATTTTTAATTGCATGGAAAAGGAGTTATCAGAGTGAAAATACATACTTGAGAAAAACACGTTTACATATATTACAATAAATTATCCATACAAGAACAGTAGAAAAATAATATGAGGCAATTCTCTTCAAAAACATAATCATTTTTTAATTTATGTGTAAGAAACTTAAATTTAAGTCTAAGAGAGCAGCAAATTTAAGCGACAACTTTCAATATATCGTTAAGCAAAAGTATTTGAGGATGAACCTGCTGGCAAAATTCTTTGTATCCTTCAGTCTCAAGAATAAGCTTAATGTGATTTTTTACAAAGTTAATTGTCATTTCTTTCAGGGTACCCGCATTGTATTTATCAGAGAGACTTAGAATATGCATTGCATTTTCAACATTTAAAGACCTAATCAATTCGTCAGCACAAAGCAGCTTAAGATTTTGAATATCGTATTTATCTGCTGCGATAAAGAGATTCTCAGCGTATGTCTTCAAGTCATTCACCACGTTAGTGTAAATGTATCGTAGTAGTTCATGGAAAACGACTGGTTCTATATCTTCTATAATCAAAATATTGTCTTTTTTCTCTTTCATTTCACTCTCAAACATTGCTAGAAAAACTGGTGATTTGGCAGCGAGAATCTCTTTATGAACTTGAAATTCCTTTGCTTTAACGATGATTTTAAAACTGGAAAGTGCATTGTTTTCGAAAAGTAGAGAACAATCTGTTGTCAAAGCGGTATAAAGTAACGGAGGTGTCTGTTGGAGAACAAAGGTATTATCTTTTCGAGAAATTTGACTGCAAAGTTTAACGCAGTTATCGTTTACATGCAAATATCCCTGGTCATCTGAGTCAAATGCATCAGAGCAATCAAATTTAACTTTACGGTGCATTTGAATAGCTCCCACATACTCTACGCCAATGTACCTTAATTTATTTAAGCTATCGAAGAAGTACAGAGATATTTCATACTTGTAAGATGATGGACCTGAAGCAATAAACTCTATTTCATACGAATATTGCTCACTCTCAGTCATAAATATCACTCGAGGCATACACTTTATATTTGAATCATCCAATAAAGAAAACTCTTCCAGGTTGTATAAAATGTTTTTGGGATCCTCGATAAAATTTTCTGAAACTAGATGAATTGTTACTGTATTTTTACCATTGTCAATGATGGCGAATTGTCTTTGCTCCATGATAATGTTTTAATTATTGTGAGTCTACTTTCAACTTTTACAATGCAGCCGAATCCTAAAAACAAAAAATAAAGAATATAGGCAATTATTACTGAACATAAATAAGTAGAAAGTTACTATTTGACTTTAAATTTGTTCGATAATATAAGTACGATATTAACAATAAGTTGAACGGAACTTATCCCTTTACTAGAACCTGACATGACACAATCTAAAAAGAAACATTATATGTATGCGTATTATTCAATTAAACAAACAGATATTCACATTTATTTACTTTTAACTCATCACAATTTAAATCGTGCAATTCTCGACCCTTACAATTTGAAATTATACTATTTGTATGTTTGAATTTAAATTTGAAAATTGTGAAAATTTAAAATGATTAAATTAAAAAGGATACAAAAAAATGCAGGCATATCGAATACTGTTAAATTGAAAGCATTCAACTTTAAACGCTTAAATTTGAAATTTGATGTTTTGAAGAATATACATTTCAAATATGTAGTTTAATTTTCTATTTGAAGTCATGTGCTTCAAGTTTAAAATTTTCCAAATTTTGTTTCATAATTTACTTTTGAAAGCTTCAAGATTTACTTTGCTTATTCTTGGACGATACAATTTGAAATTTTTACACATACCATACACTTTGTGACATTACAGATTGTGAAAAAAGATGTTCTATTTTAAAAAATGTCAATTTCCAATTTCTTAGTAGTTCGGCTGATAAGGTAACCAGTTATGCATATAGTGTCACAAACGAAGGCATTTTTTTACATATTGGGCACCCCTAGGAATGTTTTTAGGGTGGACGGCAACAGGATAATGGACTTATTTCCCTAGGCCTTATTTAAAAAAGCTACGTGAACTTATGTTATATATGCTAAACAAGAGTGAAAAATATGAATCCCTACTCAAACAAAGTATCTATTGACCAAATAAATCAATTTCAAGAAATAACTGATAATAGTTGGTAACTGGCAATAGTTATAGAAAAGTTTCATGAATCATGCGAGAAAAAAAAACTTTTATCCAATTTTCGTAAAAAAAAAGTTGAAAAAAAATTGAAATGCAGGAGCTGAAAATATTCCTGCAGTTTTTTCTAGAAAGTTTTTTATCAGTTTATAAATGTAGGTGAGAGAGCCTAATAAATACGATGCCAGGAAGATATCGTATTTATCATGTTCTCTTTCCTACATTTATGAATTATTTAAGTATCCCAGACGTAACAAAAAAAAATTTATCCTTCTTATACATTTTTCATCAGAATATTATTTAAAAATCTACATGCTGTATGGGAACATTCTTATTTTTTCTTTTTAATGTAATTTTTTACGAATAAAACTAGGGTTGCCACCTTTCTCGTGGACTTCAGCCAGCAACTTGTTTGACCATAAAAATCGTTTTTTCAAAGCCATTTTTCAAAGCAACATGTTATGATATAAATAGCATACGTTCAACTTTATTTTTTAATTTTCTTCATAAACTTTTAAAAATAAAATTAAAGTTCAACATGCTTTCTACCCAGAAGCGGCGGAGCCTTTTTTATTCTATGTGGGGGCAGGGGCATAAATTATAATATTAAATGGCCCAATTTGTACATAGAATAATAATATGTACTATACTATGTACAAATTTTACCAAGGTGACAACTCGAAATAAAACTAAAGCTATGCGTCTCATTGAAAAATAGTGAAGAGAAAAATTGTAGATCTATTTGAAATGATTAGCGATTCACGATTAAAACAAAAACCATGCCAAACTACAGTATACTTTGACAGACATTTCAAGTTTAAGGGCGTTGGAACCAGGCCCGAACCTCAAAATTGAATTACCTCATTTTACTCCATAAATACTATAATTGCATCTGTGTTAGATACTTGAGGCCTACTCCTGATATGAATCAAATCTATATTCGGAATAAAAAACTGGCTAAATTCAATACTTTTAATGTAAAATTTTTTTGGATTCTAATCAGAGTTAAAATACGAATAAAAGCCTTGAAATTAATCAATTTTTCACTCCGAATACAGAATCCTTTCAAAACAGAAGTAGGGTAGGCCCTAAGTATCTAACAAAGATTTAATTCTATTATTTATAAA